>RJWT010005404.1:0-31063 GCA_004365215.1 Cuniculus paca | reverse complement strand
GGGTACTCACCAGAAGCTACTTAAACAGGAATGCCTATCCCAGGCTCTGCTTCCAGGAAAATGCAGGAAGACATTCATATTTGGGTTCTAACATTTTATGGGGCGAGAAAGTGGCTTTAGGATGCAGACACGAAGGATGCATCTCTCAAATTGAGTCATTCATTCTGGATTATTCAGGAGCTAGATGACAGTAAGGATGTTATCAGTGATAAGTAAGACTAAATAGTTTCTGGCATGTTGAAGTCAAATGATTGTTAAGAAGTTATTTCTCTTATAGTGATGAGTGGGATAGAACATAGGTGAACAGGAGCCCACTGAGTGGCACCATATATAGAAGGTATTGAACAATGTCACAAAATATACATGAAGACAGTGAAGATGAGTAAACCTTTGCAAGCACTATTAATTTATTCAAAGGAGATGGTAAGCCCATATCTATTAATCAACAATTTAAAGCAGAGGAGCAAAGGGCCTCTTTAATAGCCAAGTCCCTTATTTCCTGAAGCTGGAGGGCATATGCTGAAAGAAACTCAGGGGCTGGTTGTGATATTAGCAGAACTTCAGAAAAGGTTGAATTTTCAGTGTTGACAGGTGGTTATACTATATTCAGAATCCTGATAATAATCTGGCCTTGAGCCTTAGGATAGTGTGCCTAGGTACTATATATGAGAAACTTTGAGAATCTTAAACTGTTGGATTTGAATCTGTCAGTTGGTTTACTGTCCTCATTGAAAGATAAGGATGTGCTTCATTCCTTTATCATCAAATTGTCCCTTTTCCAGACTTGTTTTCCTCCATTCTTGATTGTGCATCATTCAAATGCATTCTAATGGGAGCTCTTTTAGTTAGGGCTGTATATAATATCCAGGAGCTGCAGTACTTTTGACACAATCGTTTTCCTCTGTTCAGCACACTCAGCACCAACATAATCAGAACATGGTGAAATTTGGTTTTCTTTTTTTTTTATTTTAAAGAGAATAGAACAAAACAAAACAAAACAGAACAAAACAAAGCAAAACAAAACAGAATAGAGTTAAACATAATGTAGCATTTCAGAACAGAACACTGCAAGCTATACAGGTTTTCAAAACATAACAACAGGAGATTAACAATGGTTAACCTAGTGTCTCTTGCTTTCTTCAAAATGGTTGTTCATACATTTACAGACAATAAACTCAAACAAAGCAAAGTAATATAAAACCAGATAAAACAAAAGAGCATTACAGGCCTTCAAGTTGGACAACGAGAAACCAGCAATGGCTACCGTAATGTCCCATTTGAAATTTGGTTTTCTAGTGGCCAGAATGGAAAACGGAGCAGATTTTGATGAAGATAGACATTGTTTGGTAAGTTTCCCGCCCCATTTGAAGCCTCTCTATACCCTCAAGCCCAAACAGCATATGGAACTGTTTCGCTCATCAATCCTTTTTGTAAGATTTGTTAGAACTGAGTCCAACCGATTGCAGGTATTTTGGGTAGAATAAGTTTTATACTGAAAAGCAAATGAATCTTAGAGATACAATGTTTTTTTTCTACAGTTGATGCTGTTAGTGCTTAACCCAATTTTCTGCAGGGATTAGATGCTGAGTTGATTAGTAATGGCTCACAACTATTTTCTTCCACAGAGACTTCCTCTGAGATAGAAGGAAACCATTGTGCCCAGCATCTAGGCATTTATTCCAGGTTCAACCAATGATTGACTAGTTTAAAGGTATCAAGGAGCTACCCTAATTTGAGGTACAAACAGTACTGTAGTGGAATTTGGGCTCCAGATGATCCTTGGAGAGTCACGATAAAGCTAGCCTCTAAGAGAGACCATATCTTTGCTTAGCATTGTTTTCCCATAAGACGTTCTGCCTCTTGCATTCATCTTTTTTTTTTAAGATCACTCCTAGAATATAAGGGTGATCAAAAACTATGATGAATGTTTAATTTTTAAAATTTATTACAATGAAAAGATTCAACACTAATTGCCCTCAAAATGCCACCCTATTTAGAACACTTAAATTTGTTATCATTATCACTTTGAACACTTATTCTTGTTAATTTCTGAAGCAGTTATGAAAGTCCTATCTTGTGTCTTTATGCAGGATTAAAAAAATTATATATGGTGAGTGTTGCTGCCAAGTACTACCCAAAGATAAAGTGGTCTGGTGAAAACATTATGATGTGTTCTCGTCCACCTCATTCCCTGGATCTAGTGCCCTGTGAAATCTGTCAAAGTAAGTATACAAAAGTAAATGTTTGAGTCCATTAAGGACTTTGAGGTAGTCACAATAACCCAACTAAAGGCACTCATGAAAGAGAACCTCCAGACCTGCTTCAGTAAGTAGCAAGAATGGTATCAGAGTGTTTGCAAATCACTTTAAGAAAGGGATCAGAGGAAGAGGGGAGAGTAAGAGTAGAAAGGGGGAGAAAGGAGATAAAAATGATCTAATGACCAAGATTCCAAAAATAAATGAAATTATTATGTATTGTAAATATATATCATTTAAAAAATCACTTGAATAGAAATCCCTGTCTCCTGCTTCCATAAAAATTAACCAAAGGTATAGTTATTTCTGGTTTTAATATTCAATGAATCTATGTCTATAATATGCGGAATAAAAGCATAGTTAGGACTAGGTTATGAAAAGCTAAAGACAAAGAAAGCCAAAGGAGACGGCTGCTATTTCTTTACACCAGTGCTGTCCAGCAGATAGCTTGATCAAGGTTGAGCACCATTTTAGGGAAATAGTAAGTATGTAACAAGAAGCTGAAAAAGTTGTTTTCAAATTAAATATTATTGGTTGAGCAGCTTCTATGTACAGAGATGCAAGAAACTGATGAGTCATGATTATTGGCTGCAGTTTAAATTCCTGAATCTCAAACTATAATGGACAAACAAATCACCTGGGAACTAAAAATAAAAAAACCTATAGATTCAACTGGTTGTGGTGGTGTACTTGATTAACCCTTGCATTCTGAGAGTTTGAGGCAGGTAGATTGTAAGTTTGAGCCTAGCCTGGGCAACTTAGGCTCTTCCAAAAACAGAAAATGGTTAGTGATAACTCATTGCAAAGGCTCTGGGTTCAACCCCCCAGTACAAATAAAAAGCAGATTTTCTTTAATCATTTCTAAGAAGTTTCCAGTTGATATTTATGTATAGACTGCAATTTGAGTAGTGAGGTTCTAGACCACAAGGTATAACAAGACACAAAATGTAACACATTTGTGCAATATTAAATTTTCTAGCAGTCACATTGAAAGAGTAAAAAAACAGGGAAATTAATTATATATTTGGTTTGATATAATAGTCCCCAGTATAAAATCTTAATGTGCAATCAATATAAACATGATTAATAAAATAGTTTATATTATCTCCTTGTACCAAGTCTTTAAACTCCAGTGTGTATTTCATACTTAAATACCTATTTAGACACTAAAGAGAAATTATTGGAACATGAGGAAAATGGAACTAGGAAGTGGCTTGAAGAAATGAAGAACACAGGGGACTGAGGAAAAATGGAAGTGCAGTGAATGCCAGCAACTCAGCTTCTCTAAGACAAAATAGCCACCAGTCACAGGGTAACATGAAACTAACAACTTTTCTACTTATGGAGAACCAGAAAGTTGCAATGGAATCAGGAGAACCTTACGCAGTTGGAAATAGCAGGAAGCACTGCTTCTTGAATGGCCCTCCAGAGTCAACAGGTGATGAGTGACTGTGGTATACGTATCCGAAGACATAGTCCAGCAGAACAGAAGCTTGTGGGGATATGCTTGTAAGAACGGGTTGAGTGTTTGAACCTGGGTCCTAGAACAGCCCTGTCTTGGTTACTTTTTCTTCTTGCTAAGAGAAACACCTGACACCAAAGTGAAGCAAGGAAAGGTTTATTTAGCTCACAGTTTCTGGAGATTTCAGTCCATAATCAACTGGCTCCAAGGCAGGATGGCACGGCACAGGGACAGCACTTCAAGGCAGCAGCCAGAGCAAAAGAGGGCAAAACGCAAGACTATTCTCTACCCTTAAATTGTACACAGGCCACCCGCCCCTTCCCAGGGTGGGTGTAGCACTCACAAAAGGTCTTTGCCCTCTTTTGCACAGGGTGAGGATATTTACAAAGTAAGAACCCTGGCTCCCTGCTGAGTCTTTCAGTTAAACTTTTAAACTTCTCAAGTTGATACAATGTATTAACCATGAGAAGCCCTTTGCTGCTTCACAATGCCAAGGTTCCAGAGTGGAGGAGGGAAGGACAGTCATGGGAGACAGTTAGCAGTAGCAGACGGGGAGAAATTCTGAAGAGGCAGAATCTCACATACTTGGTTCCTGTGGTCAGAAGCCAGGTTCAGCCTGAGTTACACGGGATTGGAAGCTCACATTGGTACTGTGTTCCCATTGCAAGCAGATCTCTACACCCAGTACCATTCTGGGAACAGACTGCCACCTTAGACTTCCAGTGTAACTAAAGACACACTGCTCTTTAACTTGAGCCTGATAAAAGCAGATACAGGTCCAAAACAATGGAAAACTTTTCTTTTACTCTTCTTTATTTGATGGTATTTTTTTCATGTCTTATTTTACTTTTTATTTTTATTTTTTTTATTTTGAAAAGAACAAAACAAATGCAAAATAAAATAGAATATTCAATCAAAACAAAACAAAGAATATGATACAAGACTTCAAAACAAAATAAAAATGGACCAACAATGGTTGCCATGTTGCCCCTTGCTATCTTCAAAATAACTTCCTATACCATCAGGCATAACAAAATCAAACATAAAAGAACAGAATAAAACCAATCAAAATAAAACAATGAAAGCTATACAGTACTTCCAAAAAAGGCAGTTGAAATACCACAGTGGCTATCATAATGCATCTTGTTATCTTCAAAATAGCTGTTTATATCATCAGACATAATAAAAACAAACAAAACAAAATAGAACAGTCGATCAAAACAAAACAATGAGCATAATACAAGACCTCAAAACAAGATGAAAGGAAATCAATAATGGCTACTATAATGCCTCTTGTTATCTTAAAAATACCTGCTCATACCCTCAGGCATAATAAAATCAAATAAAACAGAATAGAATAAAACCAATCAAAAGAAAACAATGAAAGCAATACAGGACTTCAAACAAGACTGCAGGAATACAACAGAGGCTACCATGATGTATCTTATCTTCAAAGTACCCGCTTATACCATCACACATAAAAAAATCAAACAAAGCAAAATAGAATAAAATCAATCAAAAGAAAACAAGTAAAGCAATAAAGACTTTGGAACAAGATAATAGGAAATCAATAATAGCTGCTATAATCCATTTTGTTATTTTTGCAATAGCTGTCCATGCCATCAAATATAATAAAATCAAACATAACTAAAAAATAAAACCAAGCTAAACAGAACCATGAGAAAATACAGGGCTTCAAAATAGAATAATAGATTAACAATGGCCATTGCCTTCCCCGTGGAGACATCTCCTCCCCTTTCACCTTCACAACCTCTATTTTATATTTTGGATCCCACTAATTTCCCCAGTTTCTTATATTAGGAGACAATACGATGTTCACCCATGTGACTCTGAACCCTTTCACCCATGAGCATGCTCTCAAGTTGTATCCATTTACCTACAGGAGTCTCAAGGTTATCTTTCTTTATAGCTGAGTAGGTTTCCATTGTATAAAAATGCCGTATCTTTCCTTTCCATTCTGCAGCTGATGAGCAAGCTACCCCTACTGTTTTTTCTGGTTCCCTGTCACATAGAGCATTGTTTTCTCTCCTTTGACTTTCAATCTATGAATTCCCTTTTGAATTAAATGTGGTTGTTGGATGAAGCATATTGATGGATCTTGTCTCCTGATTCACTCTACCTGTGTTTCTCTTTATTGGAGAATTGAAGCCATCTACATTAATGGTTATGGCCAACATGCACTGGCTCATCTCTGCCATGCTATTTTGCTGCCTTTGGCTGTGTACTTTTTGCCTCCATTCTATTGTCTGTCCTGCTTGGTGATCTCCCTCTGCCATTGTTCCTGGAACCATGGTCTTTTTTTTTTATCTCTTTCTAAAATGTCCTTCAGTATTCTCTGTAGGGCTGGTTTGGCAGTCATGAATATCTTCAGTTGTTTTTTGTCATGGGAGTATCTTGTTTCTCCATTAATTTTGAAAGATAGTTTTGCAGGTACATCAATCTGGGTTGGAAGTTGTTTTCTTTCAGGACTTGAAATATTTCACTCCAAGCTCTTCTTGATGGTTTGTGTTGAGACCACTGTTGTGATTCTGTTGGGTTTTCCTTTATAGGTGATCTGTTTCTTTTCTTGAACAGCTTTTAATATTCTGTTCTTTTGTTGAATTTCTGGATTCTTGATTATTATATGTCTGGGTGTAGATTTACTTTGGTTATGGCTAGCTGGAGTTCTATATGCCTCGCTTGTCTGAGTAACACATCTTTCTCCCATGTTTGGGAAGTTTTCTGCTAGTAATTCTTTACATAGAATTTTAATGTCTTTTGTGTTGACCCCTGCTTCTTCATTGATACCTATCACTGGTAAATTATTTCACTTTGCATCATCTTGCAGTCATTCAATTGTTATTTCCTGGTTCCTCATTATTTTTAAGAGGTCTTTCCTTTCCTGCTCACAAGCTGCACACCTGTCTTCAAGGTCTGAAAGTCTATTTTCAGTTTCTTTCAAGAGATTTTTGCCAGCTTTCAATGGAGATTTTAATTTCCTGGATATCTCTTTGAATCTGTTTCATGCATTCCAAATCTCTCTTATATTGTTCATTCATGGTTTCCCTCATTTTCCTTTGCTCCTCTATTTTTTTAATTTATGTCTTCTTTAGAGAAGCTTAGCAATTCTTTTATTATGTTTTTCATATCTTCTTTTAACTGAGATAGTATTTCTGTTCTAATTTCTTTTATAGCCTCACGGAGTTGTCTCTTTACTTCAGTTGCCATCACTGCAGAAACTTCAGGTGTGCGACTCCTGATCTCTTCCATGTTTTCATCTCCTGGACTTGCTCTGCTTGGGTTGGAGTCCAGGGACTGCCTTTTGTTTCTTCTTGACATTTTCCTGGGTTCTTCCAAACAAGCAGGTAATGGGTTCTCAGCACTTCCCACATTGGCTACAATTTCTCTGGAGCATGACCATTTGGTTTTCCTGGCCAGTGCTGGCTACAGGTATCCAATGGTGGCCACTGGGTGCTCTGGTGCAGGGCCTGCTTCTGCTTTCCCCAGGCCTTCCTAGTTACCTGGGATGGAAGCATCCCAAGGCCTGCCTCTGCCTTCCCTCTGAGCTGGTTACCTATGAACAGTGTCTCCCTTTGTCTGCTGGAATGCGTGCTGAGCAGGGCCTGCCTCTGCCCTCCCTCTGAGCTGTCCACTGGTGAGCAGTGTCTCCCTTTGTCTGCTGGAATGTGCATGGAGCAGGTCCTGCCTCTGCCTTCCCTCTGAGCTGGTTACCTGTGAGCAGGGTCTCCCTGTGTCTGCTGGAATGCACATGGAGCAGGGTCTGCCTCTGCTTTTCCTCTGAGCTGTCCACTGGCGAGCAGCATCTCCCTTTGTCTACTGGAATGCGTGCAGAGCAGGGTCTGCCTCTGCCTTCCCTCTGAGCTGGTTACCAGAAAGCAGTGTCTCCCTATGTCCTTATTTTACTTTTTAAAAGTGTTTATATTTTTAACTTTTTGTTGTTTTCCTCCATCTGTACATTTTCTCCCACACTTTTATTCCATTATTTTACACTTTTTCCTTTTATAAGCATGTCTGTGTATGAGTGCATTGCTTACTCTTGACTTTTTTTCCTCCCAATATAGTTGATAGCAGTTAAGAGAATTGCCTCTTGTCCATTAATATACTTCCTAATTTTACGCATATCTCTTTGACTGACCTTTTTGTCCTGTGTTTTATTCATTCTCAACTTAACTTTTCTTTCTTCTTCACCTTTTCAATTGTCTCCCTTAAACTCTTCTCTACTATTTATATTAATTATAGAATCTTTTCCCATCCTCATTTCCAAATATCAATTTTTATACCACATTTTTCCCTGCTATTCCTTCTAAATGTAACAACATATCCTTAACATCATTTGGATCCTTTGCCCTCTCCTATTTGTTTCTGCCCATATCACAGAGCAGAGGACTTTAAAAACAAAAAACATAAAACATTTTTTCCTTTTTTTTTTTTTCTCTTCTCTTTCCCTCTCTAGCATTAGCCAGTCCTCAACTCCCTGGGCTTTACACAACTGATTCTATAAAATTACTGTTGAATGCGGTTTTTCACCAGTAGGGAGACACCACTATCACATTTACTGCCCATTAACTGTAGGTCAAAATTTGAGTTGTTATGATGTTTACACTATAACTGTGAACCTCCTCTTCAGGCTAAAGGGAGACCCAAAACAGGGTCTTAGCATATGTTATTTCTCAACTAGCTCTGATAGATACCACTATAATGGATTAGCCTATTACTGGTGTAGTTGAATTGATTGCATAGGAGTAATACGGACTCAATGAATAAATTAGTGCCAGTGAACTTGTCTGCTGAATTTACCATCACACTCAGGGAGGGAGACAGGAAGTGTTCCTATCCCAAGAATATGGACTGGATCAGACTCTGCAAGAATGCCTAAAACTTTGGAAAAACAGGTCTTGAATCTGAGTGAACTTCTGTATTGCAGTGGAGGGATTAGAGAGTTATTGGGGGGCGAGCACTCAGTCTTCATAGCAAAGACTTGGGAATCACATATGAAATGTCTCACTGAAATATCTAATCTGTGTTCCCATTGGACATCTTATTGGGTTAAGTTTCTGTACATTTCTTGATTTATTTGGTAACATAGGGTTATGTCATGTTCTTTTATGGTTTTATGTGTTTTATTAGGTTGTTACTCTTGTATATTTGTTCTTTCATTGGCTCTGATTTAACAGGTATCTAGGTTCTCTCTTTCATGGTGGAACATATATAGTACATGAGAAACAGAATTTTATCCTCTAATAATGAAAATGCAACTGGTTTCTAACCCATCCCATCTCAATAGTATCTCTTAATATAATTGGTCTCCAATCAAAAGACAGACTGTGAGACTGGATAAAAAAACATTGCGAGAAACACATCTAATCCAGAAAGATATTGATAAACTAAAATTTAAAGGATGGAAAGCAACATTTCATGCACCAGGACACTGAAAACAAGCAAGGGTAACAAATATAACACCAGACATGCTAAACTTCAATTTAAAACTAATTAAAAGAGACAAAGAAGTTCACTACATGCTAATTAAGGGAACAACTCAATAAGAAGAGATAACATTGATAAATATATATGCACCAAATCCTGGAGCACCTATCTTCATACAACAGAAACTGCTTACATTAAAAGATCAAATAATCATAACATAAAACCCACTTTCACAGAGATGGATCAACTAAATGAAAAAAACCAACAAAGGAATTTCAGAGCTGAACCACACCATTGAACATATAGACTTAATGGATATACACAGAGTATTTCACAATAGAGTATACGTTCTTTTCAGCAACACATGCTTTTTTCCCAAAATAGATCACACACTAGTCCACAAAGCCTGCTGAAGTAAATATAAAGGAATTGAAAACACACTATGCATATGATCAGACCATTGTGCAACAAAAATAGAAGTCAATGATGGAAGAAATTTTGGAAAAGACAAAAGCTCCTGTAAAATTAACAACATACTCCTAAATAAAAAATTGTTCACAAAAGAAACCAAAGAAGAGGGAAAAGGGGGAAAGAAGAGGAGGAGAAGGAGGAGAATCCAATAAGTAGATTGTCATAGTATTTTTGATTTGTATTTTACAGATAATTTTGTTCAGTTTAAACTTCCTTTTAATGTTTTGTAGCATAAAAACAAAAAATAAAAACCAAAAAACAACGAAAATCAAAGAAGAAATTTGAAAAATTCTGGAAGTTAATGACAATGACTGTACAACTCAACAAAACCTCTAGGACACTATGAAAGTAGTCCTAAGACAAAAATTCATTGCGATCAATGCCCACATTTGGAAAACAGAGCAAGTCCAAATAAATAATGAGAAATCTTAAGATACTTGAAAAGTAAAAAATAACCAGCACCAAACTGAAATTTAGGATGGAAATTACAAAGATGAGAACAGGAATCACTGAAACTGAGACTAAAAGTTGTAAAAAAAAAAATCCATGCATGGAAGAGCTGGTTTTTCAAAAGAATACTGTTATGGTTGATACATTGTGTCAATTTGAGCAGTTTAGAAGTTTAACTGAGAGACTTGGCATGGCAGGGAGTCAGGGTTTGTTCTTTGTAGATATCCTCATCCTGTACAAAGGAGGGCAAGACATTTTGTGAGTGTTATACCCACCCTGAGGGGTGGGGGTGGCTGGTGTACAATATAAGGGAGGAGAAGGGGCTTGTTTTCCCCTTTTTTGTTCTGGCTGCTACCTTGAAGTGTTGCCTCAGAGCCATGCCACCCTGCCTTGGAGCCAGCTGATTATGGACTAAAATCTCCAGAAACTGTAAGCTAAATAAACCTTTCCTTGCTTCATTTTGGGTGTCAGGTGTTTTGTACCAGCAATGATAGAAAAGTAACCAAGATAAATACATAAAATAGATAAGCTCATAGCAGGACTCATCAAGAGAAATAGATTAAAGACTCACATCAATGCAATTAAAAATGAAAAAGGTGAAATCACGACACTATTGAAATCCAGAAAATAGTAGTAGTAGCTTTGAAAAATTGTATTTCAACAAACTACCACATTTTGAAGAATTCTGGATACATAAAAATCACCAAAACTAACCCAAGAAGACATAAATATGCTTAACGACCCAGTGAAAAGCAGTGAGATTGATTCAGTATTAAAGAATCTACCAACTAACAAAACCCCAGGACCTGATGAATTCTACAAAACTTTTGAGGATGTTAATCACCAATACTCCTCAGGCTGTTCAAAGAAATTAAAATGGATGGAGTGCTCCCAAATTCATTTATGGAAGCCAGTATCACAATGATCCCCAAATTGAAAAAAGGCTCAACTAAAAAAGAGAAGTATAGGTCAATCTCTTTAAATAAATACAGATACAAAAGTTCTTGACAAGATATAATCAAATACAATGTAGTACATCATAAAAAAGATGATATATCATGATCAAGTATGTTTTGTCCCAGAGATGCAAGGATAGTGCAATATATGTAAGTTACTAAATATAATCCTTCACATAAACAAGAGCAAGTTCAAAAACCATAGATCATAACAATGTATGCAAAAAAAGCTTTCATCAAAATTCAACATCCTTCATGATAAAAGCCCTGAAGAAAACAGGTATATCAGGATCATACCTGGATATAATAAAGGCTATTTATGACAAACCAACAGCCAACATCACATTAAATGGGGAAAAATTAAAAGCATTCCCTATAAAATCAGGAACAAGACAAGAATGTCCACTATCACTTCTATTCAGCATACTACTTGAAACATTAACCAAAACAATTAGAGGAGGGAAAGAAACAAAAGGGATATATATATAGGAAAGGAAGAACTTAATTATCATTATTTATAGATGACAGGATACTCTACATAGGAGACCCAAATAACCACACCAAGAAACTGTTAGAATTAATATCCAACTTCAGCAAAGTAGCAGGATACAATATTAGCATTGAAAAATCTACCATTTGTGTATACCAATAATGAACTTGATGAGAGGAAAATTATGAAAACAAAATCACTCACAGTAGCTTTAAGAAAAAATGAAATACCTGGGAATTAACCTAACTAAGGAAGTGAAAAAACAATACAAAGATAACTGTCCTCTTTACCTCCTTCTTCAGAGGACATCAGAAAATGGAAAGATGACCCCTCTTCTTGATATGCCGAACTAACATTGCCAAAATGGCCATACTTTCAAAACTGTTATACTGATTCAATGCAGTCCCAATTAAAATACTAACAGTATACTTTATAGAACTAGAGAAAACCATTCTTCAATTTGCATGGAGTCAGAAGGTACCCCAAATAGCAAAAGTTGTTTTGGTAATAGGAACAATGCAAGTGACATAGCAATATGTCACTTAAAGCTACACAACAAAACAATATTGATAACAATGGCATAGTACTGAAACAAAAACAGGCACATGGATCAATGGAACAGAACAAGGGATACAGAAACATCCCCAGACACACTCAACTATTTGATCTTTTACAAAGAATCCAAAAGCATATGTTGGAGAAAGACAGCTTATTCAACAGGTGGTATTGGGAAAACTGGTTACCTGTTTCAGAAGAATAATACTGGACCCTTATCTCTCACCATATATTAAATTAAAATAAAAATGGATCAAACATCTAAACATTAAAACAGAGACATTTAAGCTCTTGAAAGATAAAATATATAAAACACTTGAAGACATGGGTGTAGGAAAGGGTTTTCTAAACCAGAACCTCAATTGCACAAGAAATGATAGCAAGAATCAACAAATGGGATTATGACTAAAATGTTTCTGTGCAGCAAAAGAATCAGTCAGGACAGTGAAGAGACAGCCTAAAGATTGGGAAAATTTTCACTAGCTACCCCTCAGACAGAGGACTAATATCAAGAATATAGAAAAAACTAAAAAAAATTAAATCACCTAAAATTAGAGACTCAGTCAAAAAATGGGCAAGAGAAATGAATAGACACTCCATAGAGGAAAAAATACAAATGGTTAACAAATATATGAAAAAATATTCAACATATCTGGCCATTAGAAAATGCATACTAAAGACATATTAATATTTCATCTAGAAATAATGGCAATTGTTAGGAAATCGAACTAATAAATGATAGCATGCTGTGGTGAAAAAAGAACCCTCCTGAATTGTTAGTGGGAATGCAAACGAGTACAACCATTATGGAAATCAGTATGGAGATTTCTCTAAGAACTGAAATTAGAAATTCTATATAACCCAGCTGTCCCCCTACTAGGTAACTTTCCCAAAGAGCTTGAGACAACACACTACAGTTATACATTCATACCAATGTTTACAGCAGCACAATTAATAATAGCAAGATCCTGGGAACATCTTGTATACCCATTGGCAGATGACTGTATAAAGAAAATATGGTATCCATATGTAATGGAATACTACTCGGCTCTAAATAAAGACAAATTTGAGACATTTGTAGGAAAATGGATATACCTGGAAAATACAATGTTGAGTGAAATAAACTAAACATGAGTTAGATACTGTATGGTATCTCTCATTTGAGCGAGGGGCAAAGTACAAAGAAAATGATGGCTAGCAAGAGACAATGGGATAGATCTCTTGCAATAGGTAAGTGGTCCAAGGGAACAGGTTGAGGGGTAAGGAGGGGAAGGGGAAATAAGAATAAAAAACATACGCCATATGGAAAAACCTAATAACCCCAATTAATGTAAACACTATGTACCTTAACATGAGGTAAGAGAAATAATATCAACGAGTATGAAAAAAAGAGGATAGGGGAACTAGAAAAGGAGGAGGAGGGAGAAGAAAGGGGAAGGGAGTTACAAAAGAAAGAAAGAAACTAATATGTACACGTAAGTACCCCCCCAAGACGATTGTAAATTGCCTGAATTGCAAACATGTACAAATAATGTAAAAAAACCTATTAAAAAAGAAATGAAGAATACAGTAATACACTGGCTTACAACCTTAGTCTGTTGTAAGATTTTGTGAAAGATCGCCACTTTCGCATTTGCATGGGGAAGGTGGTCATAGTTGTGTTTGTCACCTGATGTGGAGATTGTGAATAGAAGCAAAACACTGCTGAATGCTTTTTTTTTTTTTTTAAGAATCAAATGGTTTGTGAACAAAAGCATTTGTGAGCTGAGTTATTACTACACTTTTGTATTGTGGAGCTAAAAGGGAGCAGCCTATAATGTAAAAAGCCAGGAGACAGGTATCGTGGGGAAGCCGATCTTCGCTATTTCATTTCATGGGACAGAATGGAGCCCATGTGATGGCTGTTGGCTGCTGCTAATTTTTTCCTTTTCCACAGTCTCTTCCCAAAAATAATTTCTATCTTTATCCTCAATGTGAAAATTGGTTATGACTGGCCCATGGTTTTCTTGTTCTACTTTCCACCGTAATTTCTACCTCAATGTTCCCATCTCTTCGCTTTTCCTATTGGAATGTTTTTCTATTTCAGTATCTAACAGACACATTCTCTTTCCTTATTTGTAGTCACAACAAATTTACAGGATTGAAATGCGAGGAAGAAGATAGGGTTGACTGGAGCTAAATAAAATATTAAAATTTTATTAAAAAAAGAAAAATAGAAGATTGAATGGACTATGGTATAATTATTATATTTCAAAATCTATATCAATATGACATACTTTAAGGAATGATGACTTCTTAGGGAGTAAATTGCAAAGTCTGAGTGAACAAACGAAGATATTTACCTTGTTTTGATCATTAAAAGGAAAAACATTAGGTTTTCTCCTGTGACAACCTGAACCTAAGTACTTGCCATCTTTATTTTTATTTAACAATTTGTAAGATGTAGAGTACATTGGAATGATTAAAATAAACTTAGCCTTCAAGGAAAAGATACCACTTATTAGGACCTGCATAATCGCCCACCTGTCTTACAGGGAGACATATTTGGACTGCTGGACTCTGAATACAATAGTAAGTAGACTTGTTATATAACAGGGGTATCTCCCAATGGGCAGTACCAACAAGTTAGGAGGGATAATTTCCCAAGTTCTCTGGTGTCTAATTATTAACAATTCTCAACCCATCTGCTCATTTTGTGGAACCCCAGTGAGTCTCATTATTCTCAACAAGCTTTGTATCTTTCTTTGCTGAGGTCACTGGCACCTTCCTTTCTGCTTCTTGGTGAAGATAGTACTAATCAGCGCTACCGCCTCATCTCCTTCTGCTGACATTCCCTAGCCAAGCTCCATCGACCTGATATTTCATTCCTTGCCCCTCAGAAATGATGGCTAGTGAAGCTTTGCTGCCGCCTACTGGCTTAAATTTTCAACCACTATTTTGTTGGTGAACGTGCATTACAATTGCATGGCTTCTAAAGGCTAGCATGTAACACAAAGTGACGTTAAAAAACTGAATACTATTTATTAAGAGGATTATGTGGGTCAGAGGCATCATAGACAAAGAAGTGGGAGCAGCAGACAAAGATCTATGCCCTTTTCAAACAGAAAGAAACGAAGGAATACATAAGTAAGAAACGGTAAATCAGGCATTACATGAAAAATAAGGTTTGGAATGGAGACAGAGAGGAAGAGGGGCATTTATATTTTAGACAAGGGCTAGAAAGACCTCCCTGAGACTTAGATGACACGAGGAAGTGCTAAAGAAGATAAAGGATACTGAGACAAGAGGCTGCTTGGTATGTTTGAGAAACATCAAGGAGGTCAGTGTGGCATGCACTGCAGCAGAGTGACTGATGGGGTGTTAGCTTTCTGTCACTGTAACACATGACCGAGGTGTAAAGGTTTATACTGGATGACAGTCTCAGAGGTTTCAGTCAATGATCAATTGGTCTTCTCGTTTTGGGGCCTGTGGCGAGGCAGAACATGACGACAGGAGCACAAACTGAAGGAAGCCGCCCACCTTATGGCAGCCAGGAAGTAGAGAGGAACACAGAAAGGATATGACAGCTATTTACATGACAATGCCTTGTATCTAGACATACAAAACACAAAAATAAGCAATAGGCATTGTTCAAAAAACATTTAGAGGGGTTTCACAGAGGAAATGATATTTAAACTGAGACTTAAGAACATAGAGAAATATTCTGGATGAACATGAGGATGTAGAAATGGAAAAGGTTTTGCAAGAACTCCATAATACTGTGAGTATTTGTACTTGTGTTCACAATCCTGTGGCAACTAACAGATATTTTAATTGTGAATTAAGAAGAAAAAAAGTGGAATTAATTCATAAAGAATACCATCATGCCATGTGAAAACCAGGTGACTACAAAGTAAGCCATTCGAACCAGTTTCAAGATAGTCCAAATAGATAAAAGTAACAGAAAAATAACTATACCATATATCCGAAAATTTATCTCTACCTTAGATGTCTCCTCTGATCTTCTTGGCATTTGTTCAATATAGATCTCAAACTGGACATGTCCAAATAAAACTCTTGTTCTCTTTATCTTCATTGTCCTTCCCACAGACTTCTTCATCTCAATAAATGGCAACTCTAGCTGTGCAACCGTTCAACTATGCAGTTGAACGCATGATGGAATGTGAGTGGCACTGCCTGAAGGGCAGGTAGCCTGCATGAATATAAAGGCAGACTTGACTGTTGCTGCTACCTCTGCTGCCTCACTGCTTGCTGCCTTCTACCCCCCATGCCGTGGATTCTTTCTCCTCTGTAATGTCCCTCTTCCATAACACTCTGTCTTGGAGTCCGCTGATTGGACTGAAACCTCTACAAACTGTGAACTTTCCTCCTTTAAATTTGGGTGTTGGATATTTTGTCTCAGCAACAAAAAAGTAACTAAGACATTTTGTTTCTGTATCCGCAGGTCTGTCTGCATATATAGACACATGTATGTATGTACATATCAACTTGCCTATAAGTCCTGTGTAATCTGCTCCTTCCAGCCCTTCCGCGTTTAGCTCTCTGACCTAAGTCCCATTATCTCCTTCTGGTGCAGTTTGGATATTGAATATCTCACAAAGACACAGTCTTTGAAGACTTGGTGCTCAACTTGTGGGGCTACTGGAGGGAGTGGAACCTTAGGAGGTGGGGCCTAGTGAGAGAAAAGTCTTCTTAGTTCACAATTAAAACAGCTGTTAGTTGCCACAGGATTGTCAACACAAGTACAAATACTCATCTCCCAATGCTCATGTGACTGTGATCTTATAGAGGACAGGAATTGTATCTTACTCAATTTTATATGTGTGATGATAGCTACTGGCATATAGTAAGTACTCAGTAAAAGTTAAATTACTAAATACTACTTACACTAAACACTATGATTGACTTGTCCTTTGTGCCACTTTTATGATGCATAAATTAAAATTGTATAATTTTGGAAGCTTTTTAATATCCAAGTGCTTTCAAATGAAAGAGAAAAAGACTATTCCTCTTTGGGCTACAAAAATGGTCATCTATGTTTTTATTTCATTTAACATAATTTTAGTTGGCCAAAGCAGATTCCAACTGAAGAGCTGTCAGATGTAACTTCTCATTACTGCTCTTTGGCAAGACTCATATCAAGGTTTGTTGGGAAGTTTATTTGGATTGAGGCTTCCTGGCTCCTCATACTAGTTTGAAATGATATTGTATTTGGGAGATTAACTGTGTGATTCCCTGGAGTTGGTTAAATCTTTTTATCAAGAGTTATTGCAGTGATTTTCCTTGACTTATCTCCACATCTGTTTCCAGGGAAAAACTAACCCAGGAATTTTCGTACTTCGTGTATTTTGTTCTAATCAAGGTTAAATGTTATTTCTGTTAGCTCTTTATTTTCCAAGTCTATGTAGCTGTTACATAATTTTCCATATAAGAAAGTGCATTAAAGCTTTCTTATTCCAGGAAATTTGAATTGAAAACAGCAGACATTCAAACTTGTACTTATACAACAAATCTTTCAGGAAATTTCTCTTAATAGTACCTACATACCAGAAATTAGCATGTTAGAGACACGCAAGTCACTTGCTTTTTTGATGTGTATATCCTGATGGATTGATGATAGGTAATAACAAATAGGTAAGTGTAAAACTTTCAGATAGTGATATGCAATGAAATAAATGAAATAGGGGAAGGTGTGAGGGGGAGACTTCATAAGTGCGTGCGTGGGTTTCCAGGCATTGTGCATACTTAATGAGCCAGCACAGGGCCTGTCACCAACTGTTGGTTGGTTCCTTCTCTGATACTCTCCTGTTTTGCTTTTTCCTTAGTTGCTGCCACATTACCCCTGAATTCATTCACTGTTGTTTGCTTTTGAGTTTTGTACTGTATCCTACAAGGCTGTCTTCTATAGACCATTATCTGAGCTTCCTGTCTATGGCTTCTGGCTGTGTTCAGGAAGCACTGGCTGGTGACCAGAGGTTGGAATGAAAAGAGGTTGAGATTCCGATCTCCCTACTTGATAAGCAGAATGATTCTGGCAGTGCTGCATTCCTCTACAGCCACAATTCTATGATTCTGGCACATCTTCAATTGGTCCAGTTTTTGCCATCACCTCCCATCACTTCTTTGTCCCTTCATGTCTGACAGTGGTAACAGCTTTGGGCTGAAAGAGTCACGATGCACACATTTCTATGAATAAAACCTTCCTCTAAGTCTTTTTACTTAAATACTTTTGGGAATTGTCTTCTGTTTCCTGTCAGAATCATGAATGATACAGCAGGGTATTAAAGAATAATTGCCCATATATGTAGATTCTTCCTTTGTTCATTTTTATGGAAAAAGTTTTTTTTCCCCTCAGATAGTCTAGCCCTGTGTACCTTACATATTAGAGGTACTTTTATATACATTTGTTTCAAATAATAAAAAGTCAGAAAAATGTATTTTGGGTAACTTGGGGAAATCAGATCACGCAGCACTAATCCCTCCTTTGAGTTTCGTTTTACTTTAATTTGGGCTTATGATCATACAATGTTATTGTTATGAGTAGTATTTTTTCAGGTGATATTGCAAAAACTAAATTTAAAGGCTTATATTTCAAGAGACTGGACAATATCATTGCATTCTTGCATTAAATAAGTAATACTTTTGAGGCAAGTAGAAGCTTAAAAATTTAAACAATATGGGTATTATTATATTTTAAAGTGATGAAAGTATTTCTCAAATGATTTGCACACTAGGATGATATTATCTTATATGCATATGCATGTATTTTTATTTCCAATTATTTTGAACTCTGGATCACTTTCTTCTAGAGCTATAGAAAATCATATACTCTGAGGTCGAAAAATGTAAATATAATCTAATGATATTCTAAGTAATAAAAATTAATTTCTACAACAAAAATGAACACTATGGCTTTCCATATTTTTGTCAAATTATTCTTAGTTTAGGAAATCTCATCATGTTACCTCAAAGTCAATTCCATTTTTGATACCTTGTTTGGCGAACTTTTTATGCCTATATCTTGTACTCTGAGTAACTACTTTGAACATAACAATATGCACTATATTAACTGTTGTTATCCTTGTATTATTTTGTTATGAAATTCTGTTTTATTTTTTCCATAAAATAAAATTTAAAAAATGTGTGGATCTTGAGACTATAATATTAAGTGAAATAAATCAGACATAGAAGGGTAAATGTCACATGACTTATCTTATATAAAAAAACCCCAAATATAAATAAAGAGTAAATTAAGGAGAGAGGGTAGGAAACAGGGAGATAGACTGTTTGGAGACAAAGAAGAAGAGCTAGAGTAGTGTGGGGAAGAAGGTGATCAAAAATGATCATATGTATGTATATATACATATCTCCCAAAATATGTAAGCATTATGTATCACAAACATATACTAATAAAAAGAAAGTATTATTGACCTCAAGTCAGGCTTTTTGTAATTTCTTTTTAACATATATAAAAACTGAGAGGAAGGGAGGACCCTGGGACTGACCACACACACCAACCAACCTGCCCCCACTACCAATGCTACCTGTGCTGACCCTGCACACCAAGCCAGAAAGGAACCCAGGACTCCCCATGCACCCTACTCCAGCCAATGCTACCCTTGCTTCTAGGGTCTGTATAGCACAAGGCATAAAGGTGACAACCTACAGACTGAAAAAGACCAATATACCCAGGAGGTGAGTTCACTTGAGGGCTTGTTACCCTCCACAGAGAACAGATGAGAGAGAGCCATGGGAGACAGACTTGGAAAAGGGGAGAACTAAATAGGGATCTCCTGGGAGGCCCAAGATCAGAATGGCAAGTTCACAGGGTCTGTATTCTGTTGTAAGAGGACAGGTTTGGAGGAAGAAATCATCAGAAGGCATAACTCTGGAGAAGGCAGTAGCTCTAGTTTCATCTTTGAGCTCTGGAACTGCTGCCTATATCTAGCAGAAATTAGTGGCCTGAAGTACTATAGGCAAATATATAGATGATATAATTGCATTCACCAAAATCATAGTCCTCTTTGTTGTGGTTAGGGGATGTTCATGGGTGGCTCCTAGAGTTAGTCAAATGTCATTTGACATTTGATGCCATTGATGCTGCTGAAGTTACTACTATAGCCAACATACCATAATGTCTGACAATTGGTCTTCTCACTATGCCAATACATGAATTTCCTAGGGGCCATAAACAATAAAAAATGGATATACATACACACAGGAACATGGGAAAGCAAGGCAGCAGAAGATCCTCCTCCAAGTTCTCCCAACCTGCCCAAGGCAGATCAAGGGAGAACAAATGGAGAGGAAAACAAATACCAGGTAGTAGAACTCTATAAAAAGATTACAGAGGAGATGAAGGAACTATAGTAGACAGTTCAAAGAGGAAATGAAACAAAAGTTTATGGAAATGTCACTCAAAATGCCCAAAGTGGATATGGGGGATATGGGAGAAATAAGTAAAAATTGGAAGAACTGGCTAAATTAACTCAAAGCATGAAAGATGAATACACCAAAGATACAGAATCCTCAATGCAATATCAGACAGAAATACCTGAAACAAAAAACTGCATAGAATTCATAAATTGCAGAAATGACCAATGTGAAGACAGAGTGTCTGAAATTGAGGACAAAATGGTAGATTATGAAGTATTCAGAGAACCTACAAAAAAATAAGAGAATAAGAAAAGACCATCCAGGAGCTACTGGATGACACTAAAAAGACCACCCTAAGGTTAATTGGAGTTAGAGAAAAGGTGTAAAATAACACAAATTGAATTACTAATACATTTACAGAAAGTATGGGAGAAAATTCCCAAAATATGGAAAAAAGATTTCAAAATAAGTGAGGTTTCCAGAACACCAAACAACTCTGATGATAAAAGAAGCTCACAAAGACATAACCTTATTAAATTGTCAGATATATAACAAATAACAAAAATTTTAAAAGCATTCTGAGAAAAACAAAAATCACATATAAATGTAAACCTATTAGAATTACAGAAGACTTTTGAACGCCAATCTTAAAGATGAGAAGAACTTGGAAAGAAGTATTCCAAGTCCTAAAAGCAAAATATCTCCAATCCAGAGTAACATGTCCAGCAAATATTTCCTTCAAAATAGATAGAGAAACAAGGACATTTCATGAAAAAGTCCAGCTCAAAAGATATATGACTATAAAACAAGCACTTTAGAAAATACTCAAGAATATGCTAGACAGAAATGATGAAACCAGTAAAGCTAAAAAACAGATGAAATCAAAACATCATGCAAGGTCAATGGATAAACAACACCAAAAAATAACAATAGAAGAAAAACAAAACAGTCACCAACGGAAAAAGATTGCAATGGTAGTAAATAACCAACACATCTCAGTAACATCTCTCAATGTTAATGACCTTGATTCTCCAATTAAAAGACACAGACTGGCAAACTGGATCAAAAAACAGAATCCAATAATCTATTGCATTCAAGAAACTCGTCTAATTCTAAAAGATATTAATAGGCTAACAATCAGTGGAAAAAAATATTTCAGGCACCAGAACCCATCCCCCTGCCCCCAAACAAGTAGGGGTAGCAATTTTAATCTCTGACATTGTAAGCTTCAAGCTAATACTGGTTCGAGAAAAACAAGGTCACTACGTATTAGTTAAGGGAATAACCCCAAAATAAGAGATAATGCTGATAAATATTCAGGCACTAAATACTGGAGTACTTAGCTTCATAAAAAAATACTGCTGAACATAAAGGATTAAATAAATACTAATGCAATAATAAAGGGGAATCTTGACTTTTGACAAAGGGGCCAACAGTTTACACTGGAGGAAACACACTTTGTTCAACTAATGGTGCCAGAAAAGTTGGTTTTCTGCAGGGGATTGAAATTGGACCCACACCTGTCACCATGTACTAAACTACAATAAAAATCATCAAAGATCTAAATATTGAAATAAACATTGAATCTATTGGAAGATAAAATAGGTAAAACTCTAGAAGTCATAGGTTCAGGAAAGGATTTCTTAAACTGCATATGCACTAGAAGTAATAGCATAGCTAAACAATTGGGATTTCATAAAATTGAAAAGCTTCAACACAGCAAAGGAATCTGTTATTATAGTGAAGAGACAACCTATAGAATTGGAAAACATTTTGCCGGCTATTCCTCAGATAGAGTACTAATGTCTAGAATATATAAAGAACTCAAAAAATGTTAGATGACCTAAAATAAAAGACCCTATCTAGAAATGGGCTAGTGAACCAGGCATGGCAGCACACACCTATAATCCCAGAACTAAGGAGGCTGAGGCAAGAGGATTGCCATGAGTATGAGGATAGCCTGGGCTATGTAGTGAAACTCTGTGTCTGAAATAAACAAAACAAAAAGGGCAAGTGAAATGAACAGACACTTTTCAGAGGAAAAAATAAAGATGATCAAAAAACATATGGCAAAATGATCAACATCCCTGCTGTAGTCAGGGTTTACAAAGGAATTGATTTAATACAGGACACATAATTTATAGGACTTTTAAAATAATATTCACTCAAAAAGTCAAATGCAGAAGAGCACACAGGATTTGTCCACATACTAGAGACCCAAAGAATCCAGCTGAAGACCTAAAGCCTGTGACAATGTCCCCCAGTATCCAACTGGAGCCCTAGGGCCCACGACAGTATCTCATAAAAGTCTACCAAGGATCTGCACTGGGAAGGCCAAAAGGTCCATATTGGAAGCTAGACAGTCTGCACCAGCAGGGTGAAGGATTTGTGCCAGCAGGCTGAGGGATGTGCACAGGAGCCAGGAAGCAACTCTCAGGGTTGCTTTCAACCTGAGCTCCTCTAAGTGAATCTCAGCTATCCTCAGTGATAGCAAGGACCCGAGCTCTTCTGAGGATGAGAACAGCTGAGTTCATATCAGGAAAACCAGTATGACAAGCTTCTCCAGGAGAATCAACAAAATACAGTCTTCCTCTCCAGTTCTCTTTGTATCCTGTTGGCAACAATCCTCAGGGAGGCTTTTCACAGCCGCACCATGCTGATTGAGCTCAGCTGGGTGTTACAAGATGCCCTTCAGTTAATTCATCACACCTACCTAGTTAATTCATCACTTTCTTTCCTTTACACTGTAAAGAGTGACAATCATCAAGAAATAAAAAAATAACAAATGTTGGCTTGGCTGCAGTGAAAAGCGAACCCTCCTAAATTGTTAGTGGAAATGAAAACTAGTTCAATCATTATAGAAGTAAGTATGGAAATTCCTCAAAGAACCAAAATTAGGAATTTCATATGACCAAGTTCTTCCCTTCTAGGTATCTTCCCAAGAGAGCTAAAGGCATCATACTACCATGACACATATGTACCAATATTTATAGTAACGCAATTCATAATATCTAAATCCTGGAAGATGCCTGTATATCCTTCAACAGATGATTGGATAAGGAACATGTATCTATAAATAATGCAATACTACTTGGCTACTAAGAAAGACAAATTTGAGACATTTGTGGGAAAATGGGTGCACCTGGAAAGTATAATTCTTCATGAAATAAATCAGACACACAATCCTAAATACCAAATAGTATCTCTGATTTCAGTAAGCTAAAGCACAAAGAGAATAATAAAAGATTGATAGAGAGAGACAAGGGGATGGATCTCTTGCACATGGGAAGGGTTCCAAGACAACATGGATATGAAGGGAGAGAATGAGGAAAATAAATAGGACAAAGGTGTACTTTATACAGGAACCTAATAGCCTTAATGAATGTAAAAATTATATGTCATGAACAAGAGATAAGTTTAACAATATCAAGAGTAAAAATGGGGGAAGTTGTTTTAAAGGAGGAGGGAAGGAGGTAGGAGGAAAGGGAGAGTGAACTTAAAAAAAAGAATCGAGTATTATGTACATGAATCCACTTCTCAAGATGATTGCTAACTGCATGTACTACAAATGTATTAATTTAAAAAATATATATCTTGAAACACACACACCCCAAAATAGAAACAAAAATAAAAAAGAACCCTGAGAATATTAATCACCAGAATGATACCAGCTAGAAATCTAGGTGTAAAAACCAAATGAAAACTATAATAATTTGTAACTACTTTTTTTCTTAACATTAAAAAATTTAAAATAACTGACTTCTATAACAAAATAGAGATTTCTAGAGCATAAAAATGAAAAAAAAAGTACAAGAATCAAGGAGGAAGAAATGGACATATACTAATATAGAGTTCTCATATGTGAAGCAGAGTAATGCCATTTGAAAGTACACTATCACAAGGTAAATATGCATAGTATAAACTCTAAAGCTATCACTTATGCAACAAAGAGTTCAAAGTCATAGATCTAAGAAAAGTCAATAAGTTCAAAGCATAAATGTCATAAAGAAACTAAACCAAGGTGTAATAAATGACTTATGACTAACATTTTATAAGTAATCAGAGTAAACAAAAGCTTGCAAGAGAAATAAAATAAAACTATAAAAAGTGATATAAAAGAAGGAAGCAAAATACAGAAAGAGAAACAGTGCAGATGGAACAACAGCAAAATAATTTAAGTCTATCAATAATCACATTAAATGTAAATAGTCTAACTTCTACAATGGAAGGCAGACATCTCAGACTGTCACATATATACAGACTTTGAGAAATATATTTCAATATACCAACAAAATAGAGTAGAGTGTAACACAATGACAAAATATATATCATGAGAAAACTAAAAATGACTTTTTAGAGTATATTCAGTAATTATGTAATTGGGAATAAAGAATATTACTAGGATTAACAAAGAAAATTTCATAATGATTAAGGGATCACTTAATCAAAAGCATGTGACAATTCTGGACACGTATACCATAGTACAGCACAGTATAGCATAGGTTTCAAGTACATGGACAAAAACTGAAGAACTACATTAACAAGTTGACGGATGTAGTCATATAAATATTTACACCTCTCTCCATAATTGATAGGATAAAGAAACAAAGTCAATAAAGTTACACAAGATTTAAGTGCCACTCTTCACTAACCTGACCAAATTGATATTTATCAAGTATTCTACCAAACAGCAGAATATATTTTCTTTTGATGAGTACACAGAACATTCACTGAGATAGACCTTATTCATAAAGTGAGTTTCAATGAATAAAAAAATTTAAATCATACAAATTATGAGGGTTCTCGGGTCAAAATGAAGTTACAATATGCAATTATGTCATTGAGAAATCAAAGCAGAAAAATCTCTGGAAAACTTCCAACTCTTAGGATACCAAATAATGTACTTCAAAACTATTCATGCTTCAAAAAGATAAACCAAACCAGAAGTTTAAAAGGACTTTGGATATAATGAAAATGAAAACACAGCATATCAGACTTTGTGGGATGCTACTAAAAGCACTACTAAGAAGAAGTTCACAGCACTAAATAAATGCTTGTGTTTGAAAAGAAGAAAGTTCTCAAACTAATATTCTCAACTACCACCGTAAGGTATAAGCTCAAAGCAAGTTAGACCAAACAAAAGAAATAAAGATTAGAGCAGAAATCAGTGACAGAAGGACAGCAAAACCATACTGAAGTTGGGTCTACAATCTGAGCATTATGGGAGGGTGAGGCAGGAGGACCACAAGTTTCAGTCCAACTTGGACAATTTAGAAACCTCGACCCTGTCCCAGGGTTAAAAAAATGTCTGGGAATGCAGCTCAATGTGAAAGCCCTGGCTTCAGTTCCCTGTACTGGAAAAAAATATATATATATAAAACCAAACCCAAAACACAACAACAGCAACAAAAAATTACTGAAAAACTAATAAAACCAAAATCTGATTCTTTAAGAACAATAAAACTGATCAACTTGTAGCCAGACTGATGAATAAAAAGACATGAGACATAAGTTACCAATATCAGGAATAAGAGAAATGATACCACTACAGTTTCTATAGATATTAAAATAATATGAAGGGAAATTTTAGTAACAAGTGTGAATCAAATTCCTTGAAAAGCATAGACTATCAAAGCTCACACACATACAAAAATGGATATCCCCAAAAACCTTGTATCTATTGAAGGAACACCACCAACAAAACTCCAGATCTGAATGACTTTATTAATGACTTCTACTAAATGTTCATAGAAGAAATTCCACATACTCTTCAAGAACTAGGTGAAAGAAGAGTCTACGTCAGCTTTATCCTGATACCCGAAGCAAGTGCATTACGAGAGAATAAACTCTCAAACCAATATCCCTAATAAACATGATGAAAAAATTCTAAATGAAAGTTTAGCATTTTGAATTCTGTAATGTGTTAACTCTGAGTTCAGCTTACTCCAGAAATGTAAGCTTGGCTTAGCATTCTAAGTTCATATAATTTACTATATTAAACCAAAAAAAAAAAGAGAAAAAAACAAAAGAAACTCTAAATACACTAAGAAAGTACATTTGAGAAAGCCCAGTCAGTATTCATTCCCGATAAAAACTCTCAGCAAATTGAAATAAAAGATTTCCTTAACATAATAAAGGACATCTATGAAAAATTCAGCTTACCTCATATTTAATGACAAGCTATTAAATGCTTTCCTCCTAAGATTAGTAATAAGATAAGGGTAAGGATGTTTGCTCTCTTTATTTTTATTGTTTTAAGAAAAATACATAAATTGAAAGAAGCAAAACTGCCTTCATTCATAAAGAACATGATCACTTATACAATATTTATATGTAATCTATTGTCACTTGTATATCACTAAAACTTTGAAAAATATCTGAATTAAAAGGATAGTGAAGATCCATTTCCTATTCTGTTGCCTCTACCCTTAGAGAAATAAATAACAGCATAGCAAGATTAAGTAGAGTGAAAAGTAACTTTAAAAAAAATAATAAATCACTTCACTCAGTAATTTAGCAAGCATTTATTAAAAATGTGCTCAGGCCTGTAAAACATAATACAGTTGAAACTTTGAAGAAATTTAAAAAGAAATTCAATTTTTAAATTTATTTTTTAAATTTTTTGTCTTTTTGAGATAGGGGTTTTACTATGCAGTTCAGGCTGGCCTAGAACTCTTTGTAGCCCAGGCTGGCCTCAAACTTGAAGCATTCTCCTGCCTCAGCCTCCCAAGTGCTGAGATTACAGGGATGTGCCACCACACCTGACCACCGTTTGTTGTTTTATACAGTCATTGTATCATTTTTATAAACTCTTTTCAAAACATATGATTCATTTCCATACAAATAGGGAGGTTCTAGAATTTTTTGGCTTGTGTTTTTCTTCTTTCGTCCTAGAAATGCATCCTATTACATCTCTACTTCTAAGTATGTTAATTTTTCTATGTTCTCCTAACACAAAATGCTCCTTAAATCCTTTTTAAAGGTGACATTCTATTTTTACTTGACAAATAATAATTTTATGTATATTATGGAATAAAATGTGATGTTTTGATACGTGTGTATTTAAAAAAGATCAAATAAGGCTAATTAACATATCTATAACTTTATATACTGTGTTAACTTTCTGCCACTATGACAAAATCATTGAGATAAGCAACTTGAAAGAAGGAAAGACTTATTTTTCCTGACAGTTTCAGAGTCAAATAACCAGAAGTTTCAGTCAGAGGTTTAAGATGATGCTTTTGACCATGTGGTCAGGCAGAACATCATGGTGGGCAGCTGTGGGAGAGTGAAGCTGTTAACTTCATGGTGAGTAGGAAGCAAAGTGGGAGGGCAGAGGATGATGGGCTCTCAGTATCCTTTTCAAGGGTGAACCCCCAGTGACCCAGCTTCCTCCCACGAGACTCCACCTGTTAAGGGTCCAGCCACCTCCCAGTAGCACATAGTGTGGCAAAAAGTCTTTTGACAAAACCATGTGCATTTAGGAGACATCCCGTATGCAAAGTATTGAGCATGTTTATAATTTCTTTGTGGTGAGAAATGTGAAGAAAAAGTAACCCTTCCTCTAATATAAGTATTGATTTTTAATAATGTATATTATATTCTTTTCTTTCTTTTTTTTTTTTTTTTTGCGGCACCGGGGATTGAACTCATGATCTCACACTTGACAGGCAGGTGCTTAGGCCACTGAACTAGATCCCCACCATGTATATTATATTATTAGTTCAGCTCTACAGATTATAAATGATGATAAAAATTCACGATTCTCCTTTTCTGTTTAAAATCCCAGTTTAATGTTGACAATGGCCTATAGTCCATAAATAAAAGGCATTTGTTAAAAGCCCCAATAAAGATCATTACACCAGTAAAGTGACACAGTAGTTCAAATAGAGACCAAGGAAGGAGAGGTAAGTTAAATGCTACGTGGGAATGTAGTTGTGACATTCAGCGTTACTGTTGTTGCCATTCTAGATTCTTTGCCCGGGATTTTTCAAATTCTCTATAGGTGTTTACCTTCATCATTTTAGAACAAATTTTCAGAATTCCTGGAAATTTTTAAAATCGAAGTTATTCTTACAGAATACCCAATATTTTTATACTACTTATTATTATAGATATCTGAAAATATAGATTAATAAGCATTAGGTTTATGACATTTTGCCAAGATCTGTAACTGTTTATGCATATTCACTATGTCAGTGAATATTTTATGTAGAAGTCAAATAGCTTCAAACTTTTGTTTCCTAACAAAATTAACAGTGCTATACAGAAATGTTTGCCAAAATTGCCAGTCTAAGGACTTATTTGTCTGTCTCCACCTGAATTGCCACCTGGAACCTTGGGTCTGTCTGCGTCCATACCCAGTTCCCAGGCCCACTTGAGTTGCTGTTTCATGCCTCACACCAGTCTGGGTTCAGCTGGGTATTTGCTTAATGCCCTGAAACAGTTCAGGACCTTCCTGAGTCTCTGTCTTGTGCCCCAGGTCTGCCTGAATCACTGCCCATACGCCTGGATGTGCCTGAGTCTCTGATGGTGCCCCATACTAGTTCCAGGTCGACCATAGTCTCCACTTGGTGCACAAGGCCTGCTTGAGTCTACCTCATGCCTTTCTGAGTCTCTGGCACTGCACACCCACCCTAGGCCCATCTGAGTCTCTTCCTAGTGCCCTGCACTGGGTTTGGGGTCCCTGGACTCTGCCCGGTGCCTCATACTCACCTGAGTCTTCATCTGTCACCTGAAACTCACCTGTCTCCAACTGGTGCCCCACACTTGGCAAGTCCACTGCCACTTTGTGGGAAAAGTTTCCCTCAGCCAATACTGAAGACCACGTCAGATTCTGCCTGCTGCGTGGAGGAAGTGAAATTGAAAAGAGGAGAAACTGATGTGACTGCATGCAATCACACTGCAACTAAGACAAGAAGGGAATTACATGGAACAGCAGTCACATGGAAATTGCATACATGAAGTAGAGCTTGATCTGCGTCACCACAAGATCTTTTTTGTTATTTTTTTCTTTTTCTTTTCTTTTCCTTTGTTTTTAATCGTGTATTTTTCTCTCTGTCTTCTCCACTCCCTGTTCTTTTTCTTTAATTCTAGAATTTGTAGCAATACTATGTGCTTATCTTTTCACTTGTTTCTTCCAGTTTTTAAATTCTTCTTTTCCTACTTGTTTGTGATGTATAGTCATCTTGATGATTTGCTGTGTTCTGTTTGCCAGTATCTTATGGAGGATTTTTACATCTATGTTCATGAGGGAGATGGGCTGTAGTTCTCTTTTTTGAGGGGATACTTCTCTGGCTTTCATATCAAGATAATTCTTGCTTTCAGGAGTGACTTGGGGGTATTGCTCCCATTTCAATTGCACTGAAGAGTTTGAGGAGTAATGGCATTAGATCTTCTCTAAATTTCTTGTAGAATTCAGCAGTGACTAGGACCAGGCGTAGGCAAGTACTTCCTAGACAGAACTGTACTTGCACAAGAAATAATATGAAGGATCAACAAATATAGTCATTTTAATTTAAAAATCATCTATACAGCAAAGAAAAGAATTTACAGAGTGAAGAGACAACATATAGAATGAGAATTTTTTTTTGTCAGCTGTTACTCAGATGAATAATATCTAGAACTTATAAAAAAGAGTAAAAAATGTAAAACACTGAAAATAAAAGACCAAATAAAAAAACAGGCAACTGGAATGAATAGACATTTCTCAGAAAAAGAAAAATGCCCAGTAAATAATGAAAAAAAAAAGTCCAACATCTCTTACCATTAGAAAAATTCAAATTAAGACAGCATTAAGATTTAATCTTATACCAGAAAGAATGATAACCCAAAGAAATCAAGTAATAAAAAAGGTTGGTATTACTGTGGCGAAAAAGGGACCCTTCTACATAACTGGTGGGAATATAAAGTATTTCAACCATTGTGGAAATCAGTATGGAGATTTCTCAAAGAACTTAAACAATAAGCTTTATTTGATTCAGCTATTCCCCTTCTAGATATCTTCCCAAAAGAGCTAAAAACATCATATTATAGAGATACACAAATACCAAAACTTATAGCAGCACAATTCATAATAGCTAAATCTTGGAATAGCCTATACATCCATCAACAGGAGGATGAATAAAGAAAACATGGTATCTATACATAATAGAATGCCAGCTGGCTATAAAGAGGGGTAGATTGGAGACACTGATAGAAAAATGGATATAACTGGAAAACATATTAAGTTAAATAAATTATGCACAAAGATTGAATGCCATATGACTTCTCTCATTTGAGTAGGTGATAATGATTAGTGATAATGCACTATATTACATGATATGAATCATTTTATCTGAGTAATGTCAATAAAATACTGGTGAAACAGAGAGTGAGTCTATAAGCAATCAAATATGCGATTCTTTAATTTACTGAAAGGTGAATGAGAATGATTTTTCTTTGTGTATGATTACCTATTTGTTAATATTATTTTGAGCTATGCAGCTTGGGACTGGGCAACCAGACCCATAGAAATCTGCGCCCATCACCGTCAGCCACAGATGTTTGGGGCGTCCCTGGGGTCCTGCCTGTTCACCGGGAGCAGTGTGATGGCTGCTGCTCT
>RJWT010005403.1:0-31064 GCA_004365215.1 Cuniculus paca | reverse complement strand
TCTGGGATTACAGGCGTGTTTCACCACGCCCAGCCTTAGTTTGTATTTTAAATTCCTAGAAAATCAGAAGTTTAGTACGAGTAGATGCAACTCCTTTTAGTAGGGAGGGGGGACTGCGTTCCCTGTTGCGCAGGCCCAAAGTCCTAGGTAATTGTCTATTCCCATTTTAACTCTTATCCCTTCCCTAGCTAGGTGCTTTATGTATAAGCTACCTAAATTATTCTTTGCATTTAAAACTATTAAAGTGAGACTTTCCATAGATTTTAGAATACTGAGAAAGATGGAGGGAATGTTCACATATTACCAAAGGAGAGACAAGTGTTCCTGCTAAGGAGAACTTCCTGGAGGCCTGCCTGTGAAACCCATACTGAGATTGAACTAGGGCATCTACAGGAAGATGCACACGTGCTATTGGTATAATTGGAAAGAAAAGGGGTGGCATCTCTGAACTAATTGCTTTGTAGTTTGTGGACTGGTTGTACACATTGTTTTAAAGATTGATATTTTTCTATAAAACAAATACTGAAGTAGGGGTAAATTCCCATAGTTAAGGTCTGCAGGCATATGAATAAATAGAATAAAAAGGTTTTTTGGAGAGGCAAGAGCAAAGGGGAGTAAAAAGAAATGGGAGAGCAGGGGATTTTGGAGGATGTCAAAAATCATTAGCTACAACAGTAACTTCTCTAGAAGTCAGATAGTTCTTAGTGTGATAATAAATGAAGGATTGTGTGCTGGCTTGTTCTGCAATTGGGTCAAAGGTCAGAGACCTAAAGAAAGGAGAACTTAATAATAGATAAATATTTCTTGTGGGTACTGATGAGGTCACCTAATCATTTTTGCAGCAAAATTAGAAATTAGGAAACTGGTCTTGTAGGTTTAAAGGTAGGGTGGACATCATCACTGATGTAGAATGGGAAGGATAGAAAAGATTTTAAGGTGCACTTAATCTTTTTCATTGTACAGGGAGTGAACTCAGGAATTTTGCCCTGAGATACATCCTCCCAATTTATCTTCTTATTCTTTCTTTCTCCTCTCTCTTTCTCTCTCTCTCTCCCCCTGCCCCCTCCCTTGGGAGAAACTTTGATAGTCTACCTCCACTGTTGGGAACACAGATGTGTGCCACCTTACTAGTTTAAGATGAGGGTTCTTCAGTCACCATGATTTACCAAGATTTTCAGTGGTTGGGTAAAGTAAACATCAGTGAGGCCTGGTGGTGCACACCTTTAATGCCAGCTACTTCGGAACCTTACATGGGAGTAGTAAATCATCAAGCCCAACCTGAATAAGTGACTAGCCCCTTTTTCATTATGAAATAAATATTTTGAGGTATACCTCCACTCTAAACTAACTTGTGTAATGCACATGAGATCCTGAGTAAGCCTCTGGTAACGAAGAGGGAAATCTTATGTTCAATTTTGAAATTTACTCATTCTTAGTACTGGTGGTACATGGTACAATACCTCCTCATGGTGGTGGATGGGATTAATGAACTGTCAGAAACAGCACTCCTCGGGTGAACAACCAGCAATTTACTATGTACTGTAGTCAATAAAGAACATGGGATATTTAGTATTGTATTACGAATTTCACTTTGTGTTACATAAATTTCCCCAGATACCGATCAAGGTATGTGTTTAAAGCAGGTTTAAAGGATCAAGGCTTAGCCATGATATTTGGTTGATTGCATATATTCTGTGCGTTTTCAGTACATCTTATCTTCTATTACCTTTGAGTTGATGAGGATGTTTTCTGTTTCCAACTCAAGTAGCATCTGTAGACTCATGTTTTACTCTTCATCAGATTGTTTCTGTTTTGAATGCGCATTAGTCAGTTTTTCATGAGCAACTGAATTAGGAGAACAGTATAATACGGTTTGGAAAAGGGAAAAATACTTTTTTTCCCTTTAATTTGATTTGATTTTCTTTATTTATGAAGAGCTGCCCCACTCTTATTACACTGTTTGGATTAATCACCAGGATAAGATGATAGGATGGAAATTTTCAATGAAAATACACAGAGCTAAGTAGTTAGAACACAAAACACAGAGCTTGTGCAAGATTGAAAAGAAAACATTTCCGTTTTTAGTTTTACTTTGTGCTGATTATGAGAACCCTTCTAACTGCTTTAACCTTGGATCATCATCTGCCTTTTGGCACTAGAATTATTCCTCCGGAAAGCACTTTAAGTTCCAAGCTTGGAACTTTATTATCCCACATTTAGTATGCATTTCCTATGTGCAAGACATATTGTGCGCTAGATACTTTCATCTTCATAGTGACCTCATGAGCTCCACTTGACTGGTTTAGGAAATTCTGGGAAGTAAAGAAAGCAAAGAGAAAACTCAAGAGTTTAAAAGACAAGAAAGTACAATATGAGGACCAAATTTTTTAATGTATTCAGATGGAATTTGTATAATACACGGAGTGAACATTTTCAGGGAGTAATTGTTTGATTTTGGATATGGCACCATTGTTACCATCTACATGTTCTTGCAGGTAATCTTTATGAACTCGTTTGACTATACTTGTGTCATTGGTACCTAATAAAATCTCTACCAGCTTACATAAATACCATGAACAGTTTACCAGCTGTCTATAGCAGTGAAGTTAGATAGGACTTCATGACCAGATGTCAGATTGTGTAGTGTGTTCTAGCTGCTTAAAGAACACATTCTGAGCACCAGCCCCTTCCAGGGCACAGGCAGGGAGACAAGAAGAGCCAAACTGGTCCCCCTCCCCCATAAGTGACCAGCTGATCTTCAGAAACACAGGTTGTGATGATACCTAATGAAGTAAAATACAACTTAATGCTTATAGAATTTAGTGTTTCACTGACTTTCCAGTCCTAAAGCAGTAGTCTGATCTATTCAGAGGATAACAATACGCAATGTAGCATATATGGGGGAATCTCCTTCTGAAGGTGGTGGCCATTGTTAATTCCCTGTTATGTTGTTTCGAAATACTGTATCGTTCTCATTGTTTTGTTTGGTTGGGTTTTATTCTGCTTTATTTGATTTTATTATATCTGATGGCATGGGCAGCTATTTCAAAGATAACAAGATATATTATGGTAGCCATTTTGGATTTACTATTGTCATGGGTTTTTTTTGTTTTTTTTGCAGCACTGGGGATTGAACTCACGACCTTGCGCTTGCCAGGCAGGCGCTTAGACCACTGAGCTAGATCCCCAGCCCTGTTTTTGAGACAGGGTCTCACTATGCCATTCAGGCTGGCCTTGAGCTCACTTTGTAGCCCAGGCTGGTCTCGAACCCACAACGATCCGCCTGTCGCAGCCTCCCGAGTGCTGGGATTAAAGGCGTGAGCCACCACGCCCGGCACTATTGTCATGTTTTGAGGTCCTTTATTGCATTCATTGTTTGTTTTTATTGGTTCTGTTCTGTTTCTGTTTTGTTTGATTTTACTATGTCTGAAGGTATGGGCAGCTATTTTGAAGATAACAAGACTCATTATGGTAACCACTGTTGATTTCCTATTATCTTGTTTTGAAATCCTGTGTCACTCATACTGTCTTGTTTTCATTGGCTTTATTCTGTTTTATTTGCTTGGTTTTATTCTCTCTAAAATAAAATTTAAAAAAAATACATTTTGAGGAACACAGGTTTTTGGGGAGACCCAGAAAAGTTGAGTGGTGGTGTGCTGAGTCTGAACTCTGGCAAGTTGCCAGATTTGAGACTAATGTGGGGTGAAGCATGGACAATTGTCACACCCAAGGAGAGATGAATAGCAATGATTTTATTCACAACACTTCCAGAAAATGTGTACTGTAGTTTCTAGCCTACAACAAGCTCTTCAGCTCTGGAGGCAGAAACTGTATGTCTGTTAGTTCCACTGAATTCCCACACTGTCTCAGCTTAAAGTCTGAATTCACAAGCATGCTCCTACAGTTCCACTAGAACTCTTAGATCTTGTGCTGGTCAAATTTGTGTTCCTGTCTTACCTTCTTTTACCCTGTGTGACCAAAGAGACATCCTCTCAATCTGCCCTCCTGTTCTTTTGTTAATTTCTGGAATGAATCATAGAACTCAGGACAACAGTTAACTTTTGCCCATATTTCAATATAAGCTGAAAGAACAGTGTGAACATTGAATATTCTATCTGGAGATTTCAAAATCTTTATGCATCTAAGTAGTAGTCAACCCTAAAGTTATGGTTAAAACACAGTATAAGGATCTTTGAAGAAGAGTTTGTTTTGTATAAATTTAATTGGCTCTCTTTGATTAACTCATCGTCACTTCTCTTTTCCCTTTTCACAGATTGAGTGAGAAGACTTACTGTTTCAACCCACTGGATAAATACAAACAAAACTGCTTTTAAAATTTTACCTTCTACACAATTCTTCGTCTTTCTGCATGTCAGTTATTTGCTATCCAAAAGCTACCGCAGTTACCCAGCCTCTGAGCATATTATTAGCATACAAAACACAGAAGTGTCACTTGAGAGATCTCAAGCATCCTAGAAGCTCTTGGGTCACGGTCCCTAGACTATTGCCCAGTAATGTTATAATCTGTGTGTGTTTTCCTAGTTTCAGCTGGACACACCATAAAGAAAAGTCATAAAGTCAGTAATATGCTCCTAAGTTGTTGCCATTATGTCCAGTAACACAGTTTCAGATGTATAACTTAAATCAAAGGAAGTGGTCACTCCTCAGGAGGACTCAGTCTTAGGGCAGTTACACTTTTTGAAAAGAGGAAATTCTTGAAATGCTAAGTATTTTTGAAAGACATGACTAGATGGATCAGACTACTGTGGGCGAGTCAAGAGATAGTTTTTAAAAAGGTAAACAAAACATATAAATTCCCAGGCACATCATTTTGTGACAAGATTCAACTAGAATGGTAAGGGAATCAGCAATGCATAGGAAAAAGTGGATAATTCACACTTGATCCATTGATCTGTACATTTTGTCAAAAGAAAAGTTTTCTGGCATTTTTGTTTGCTTTTTTATTCCAGTATGAGGGTTGAATCCAGCGCATCACACATAGTAGTCAAGCACTGTACTACTGGGCTACAATCCCCAGTTCTCTTTTCTAATGAGTAATGTCTCCCAATGCCTTATTTCATGTATAAACACGGAAGCAAATCAATGGCACTTCTTGCTTAAAAGTGTGGATTGAGAATCTTTGTCTCTTTCCACTTATGAATGTTGGTTTGAAGTTGGTGGATAACACGACTTAACAATAGGAATTTAACACCAGTGACTTTAAGAAGAGAGGCCTGTATTGAAAGGCAAAGGAATGGCAATGTATTTTTTATTTCATTCATTCTTGTACAGGTTTTCCCCATTAGTCTGGCTGTTAATCCGTGTACATGATAATTACTTTTCTAAGGACTTAAATGATAAATAGATGAATATAATACTGGCAAAAGAAAAGGGAGCCTGGAGGAGGAGAAGAAATTAAAAATTGAGATTTGTTACACACATGTATCAATTCCCCACAATAAATGTGATCATTATGTACTGCACACCATGTACTAATAAAAATAATAACTTTAAAAACATCTAAGAAAACAAAAAGAGTCATAGAAACTCTTAGGTCATAATCTCGAATATTATGCAATATTACAATATGTATGTTCTTTCCTGTACTGTCACAGGCCATTGAGCCTAGCTGCACCAAGTATTTCAGGAATATATATCTAAAATATCTTCATAGGTCATATAGCACAGCTTCAGATTTATAATTTCAACCCAGTGGTGTGATTCAGCTTTAGAAGAATTCAAATGCAGGGCAGTTACACTTTTTGAAATTGAGAGGAACTAGGATGCTTAGGATTTATTATAGAACTGACAACATGCATTCGTTGAGGTATAGGTGTGCAGAAATAGTTTTAAAAAGGTGAACAAAACATATATATCATTAAGAATAGAACGACTGGGTCGTATACTAAACTGGAATGCTGAGGGAAGCAATACAGTACAAAATCATTTCACATTTGATTTTTTTTGTATAAATTTTGTCATTTAAAAATGAGTTTTTGGCATCTTTGATTTTTCATGGGAAAAATTATTGCTTTAAATCCATGTGCAGCGTGAAGAACTCTTGACTATAACAAGCTGCAGAGTTGGAAAGCTGGTGTCTCAATACAGATTATATTGTGGATATATTCTCTCTGAGGATATGACTCTGATTACCATAGTGCTTTTACTGGAAAATGTTTGCTTGTTCACCTGCAAAGATTTGATGGAATCAGAAAATAGTTACTATCTATGAAGAATATCTGTGCAGGGCATGTTCAACAAAAGAAAGACTTATTTAATTTTTGTGATCATTAATTATGCTGTGTCCCCTTGATGAGTAAGAACAACTTAGCCCATTGGTCAAGCTTTGTGTTTCTCTGTGGATGACTGGCTTGTAGGAGGGATGGCACACCCTGTATGTCATTGACAGCAACCAATATAATTGTACCCTAGGTGGAATAAAAAGGGAAAAGTAAATCTCCCCATTTTTCTCTGGATGAGCTCTGATATTTGCCATTACATTGGTCTCAACTTACTTCAGGCTTCCGGCATCAACTTTTTATCCTTTCAATGGAAATTCTTCAGAGGAAGGTGCCAGGCACCAGATGTAATCTCATAGGCCATGCCTTTATGCCTCACTCCGACATGAGCCTCACTGATACCCTAGGCATCTCTAAAACCAACAAATGTGACAACAGAAATCTAACCAGCACCTGACTCAAGGCGAGAGCATTACTTTGGAGAAATTAATATGCCAAAGGAGGTAAATTTTTGACCTGTGAATAGAAGAGAGGATATTATAGAAAAGTTACTGTGTTAAGTTCCTAGTTTTCCCTGCCTCATCGCAGAGAAGTCACTGAGGGTCAGGCTATGCTGCAGCTCTCATTGTGGCCCACCTGCTACAATTAGTTGTTAGAATATTCTGGATTTCCTTGTGACCTTGGTTGAAGTAGTTGCCTGTCTGAGGCACTGGAAAATTTTAATTTCATCTTGATTACTTTGCATAGTAACACTAACATATTATGCCAATTTGTTCAGTTATTAAATAATTATATCCTCTTTGGCACGCTTTAATTTTCCTTACTGTAAATGATTAAGTTGAGAGACAGTGGATGCAAAAGTCTTACCATAAAGCTCAGTGTCTCGTTCGGTTTTCTGACCTCTGACTACTTTAGTGCTTTACTTGTATCTCACTGTGTTCTGCCGTTGCCTGGATCGAGGCTCTTTACTGGACTCTGGTTTCTCTGTGTGTCATTGAATCTGTACATGCAGTGGAACAGCTATTATCCCATCATCAAGGACAACAAATAGAACACACAGAGTGCAGTAAGGAGACACAAGCAGCTCTATAAATCTTGGAGAAAATGTTGCTTGAAATGAGTTATCCAACAGGCTGACTCAAGTCAATATTCTGTGAGGAATCCTGAGCAGGGAAGAACTTTGTTCAGAGTCTGTCATTTGGACTCTGAACAGGCACATAGTGTATTGTCTGTGTTCTCCCATCGGCAGAACATGGAGCAGCCTTGCATCAGTGAGGAGTTTGGGTTGTATGCACTGTCAAATCAGACTGTGCTCTGAATTTGTCAACATTTTGTTCTTTTTTGGTGGTGTAACCATTTTTTGTTGTAGAATGGGTTAGTGCTCAGCAAGCAATACACATTTGCATTGGGGAAAGAATTAGGGAAACTCAGGCCACACTGATTATTGGTGAATGTTTGTGGACAAGAGAGCCATTTCACCCTGTAATGATGACTGACTGTGAGTGAAGAAACTCAAGTTTTTTGACTTCTCATTATTTCCCTGTCTCATCCGTGATTGAGCCACTCTGGGCTGCACAGGCACTAAGAATTTTGTATAACCTTGGGAATATATTTAACCTTCTGAATATTTAACCTTGTGAATGGCATTGAGGTAGGCTTCCTACCAAAGACACTTGCCTTTTGCTTTTTTTGCAGCAAGGTTCCTATTTAAAATACCTCCAGGACTTGAGGACTTTCTTTTCAAGATTTCACCATAGGATTGTGATTTTCTTAGTTTAAAACTGAGTGTATAATTGACTACATCTGAAGAGGCAAAGAAATATTTAGATGGAATTATTTGTTTTGCCTTTTTCATAAATACGTGTAAACATGCGTAGAATCAAGATGAAGGTGAGTGTGTCTCCACTGCATTTCCCTGATTTCATATAACTGCCCTCCACTAACTACAGAATAGAGTTTTGGAAGGTCTTTGGCCCTTAAAAATCTCATCAAGCAAAATGTTACTTGGTTTCCGCTCTTGGGAACTGCCCTGAGTTAATAGTTGAGGGAACTGTATCCTTACTACAATGGTGGAAAGATTATTCGAGGTTTCTGTTGGGCAGGCGAGTGGACACTTCACCAAAGGGAAGTTCATAGTTCAGCTACTTCACTCACTCCTGTGGGCTTGTGTTAGTTCAAGTTTTGTTGTTTTGTGTTTTGTTCTTACAGATAAGTGCTTTATTGTATTTTGCTAATATGTGAAGTAGTTTGACTTCTATATAGTTGTCAATTTAATGTATTTTATGGTTTTATCTTACACTTATTGCAGCTCTTTCATATGTGGTTTTAACATTTGTGAAAATGTGTTATTGTGGGTTTCATATAGTGTAATGTTTGCAGTTTACAATCTACTTGGCTATATCTGATACATACTTACATAGAAAATGTGTGGATTTTTAGCTAGAGATATACTCTGTGGTACAGTACTTATTAATTCTATCAATTTCTTCTTGACAATTTAATTTTTCCAACATATATTCTGATATATGCAACTGAGGATCATGTTCCATCTTAATCTCTATTGTTTTGTTCTTTCTTGTGTTTTGTCTGTATCAATTCATATAATTTTAGGACTTTTGTCCAAAATTTTGTTGCAATGGATTAATTGTTTCAATAATGCCTTTGATACTTTTGATAATTTTTCCATTGTCAGTCATAATCTGCATGAATTTTGAGCAGTGAAATGACCTATTATCTATGGAGTGATTTTCATTTTTATGTTGCCATTTTTTTCTCTAGTTTTCAGAAGTTGCTATCTTTGTTCTTTTCCAGTATGTACATTCATTATCCTTAATTTCTTTTGAAGCACTCATTTCTGGGTCTCTAAACAATTATAAGAGATACATTCACTTTTGTACGTTATGAAATCCTTAATAGTTAATCAGGCTTTTTATTTGATATGTCATTTAAAACTTATAATTGATCTCTAATTTGTAGGAGTATTCTAAACTTGTTTCTGTGATTCACTTCTAATTTTATTCCAATATTGTGTAAGAGCTTGCATTGAACAATTTCTATTCCTTTGAAGACATATTCCTTACTGTTTTTTGAAAGTGGTCTAATGGGGCAAATATTTCTTGTAGCTTAGAGAAGACTATGTACCATGTAGTTACATGCTAAAACATTATGCTGTATCCCATAAATCCCTTTGAAATATGATGTTGATTTTATTTGTGACTATACAGATTTTTCTGCCTTCTTCAGCTAATTACTGATGGAGTTGTTATGAAGTCCTTAGACATAGTTGCAAATAAATGATTTCTGCCTTCACATTCATGTTTTTGCCTTATATATTTTGATGCACTGTTTATTGGCATACATATGTATTCACAATTGTTCTTTGTAGAGAATTGCCTTTTGTGTCACCTAATGATTGTAATCCTCAATTAGAGGAACAAATTGGATATCGTCAATATAATACACTTTTAGCAGATTTTATTGATCAATGCTAGACAAGTGTGTCTTTTTGCGTAGCTTCCTATTTAATCTGCCCTCATCATTGTCCACATAGTGATCACTCCTGTCCAGGTATTCATAGGATTTGCAGCATAACCCAGGTGCAAGACATTGGTCAGCTCTGATGCCTGTTCTCCCTTTCTCTGATGTGTGACCTGTTCTGACGGCCAACGTAAGAGTTTGGCACTGCTTGCTGAGAGTCTGTAGGACTCACATTTGCAACTGTGCTTATAGCTGCCTCATCTGTGAATTATGTCTCATGTTTTCATGTTTGAATGCAGACAAATACATATAAATAAATGTGAATTTTGCTATTTAAACATTTTATAACAAATTTTATTCTCAAAAATTTTGGTGAGATTTAGTGATAATAGCAATATAAATGTCCTGTACATATTCAGAGCCTTGGGCAATGAATGAGAGTATATAGGTGATAAACACACTACCTGACTCAGACCTTTGTTGCCTCATTGACAGCCAGTCTCCTGCTTTGGCAACTTTACCTAATTTTACCATGTGTGATTTTTTTTTCCCATGAATAGTGATGAGTATAGTTCTTATTTTCCTTCCTTGAACTGTTCAATAAGTATTATGAGACTTGCTCAGAGAATTATTTTGGGAAGTTTTTTTTTTCTTCCCTCTATTCACTAATGCTGATACATGAATCAAAAGAAAAGTGCTTTCTCATTAGTTTCATTGACCATGAGATTCAGAGTTTTTCAAGTTTATTTGACAAGAATCACATTTATCTATACAAATAATCACACAATGTAGTCTCTGGACATTGCAAAAAGTCACTGTTCTGTCGATTTTGGTAAACTCTCAAGAGATGAGTGTAGAATATATCAGTTGGTTTTTCACTCTTGCAAAGGTCTTATTGTGTTCTTCCACACCTCAATTTTCTTTGATTATTGTCTCAAATAAGTTTTAGACTTTGTTTTATATTCAGTGTTTCCTCTGAGTCAGATATGTTGCAGTTATTTTTTAGATTTGTATTCATTGATCTTTACTTTCTATACAAAATTTCTGTATTGTGTACATAGAAAATGTTTTATTCTCATCTTCTTTCTTTCCATGGCTTTTGTAGACTTCAGTTTCTCCTTCTAGTTCAGGTGGCTCTTTGATTTTCTTCTGAGGAAACTGTTCATATTTAAAAGTTATTTCACTATAAAATCCAAAGGCATTCAAGTTTAACTTTCCTATTTCAATGTGTAATTTATGTACATAGAGTAGAAGAGTATACAGTCTAGATTCCAAGTACATACCTGTTACTCCCTGAGCATAAATGAAATGCACTGTGATTTCTTCCAGAGACATTTAGCACCAACCGCATTGTGAATCAGTATTCTATTGACATGTGAGTTCATAGAAGGATGTTGTTCTTTCCTGAGATACATTTGTCATTCTACTGATCATCCATTGTCATGAAAGGTGGAATATGAATGTCTGTTACATATACTCACTATGCTCACAAGGCATTGAATGTTGTCAGTCTTCTATTATACTGAACAGCTGTAATTTTTTTAACAGATCAGCGGTGTGTTTTGTAAGTGATAGAATAATTTCTTTTAGTTTTCCTTTTTGTGGATGAATCTGACACAAGGTCTCACTTTGTAATCTTGTTTGGTGTTGGAGTCACTACATAGCTAGTGCTGGACTCTGAACTCCTAGCAATCCTGAAGCTCATGACAATCCTCCTACATCAGCCTCCCAGGTGCTGGGATTGCAGGCAGGTACCACCATCTGGCTGAAGTTTTCTTTTTGTCATCAGCGCCTAATTTCTTTGTGATATCTTCATTCATGTTCTTCCCTTCATTAATCTCGCTTAGATAATCCTAGAATTTCTTATATCTGAGTGGAAGGTGATCATTTGGTGTTACTGAGCTATAAGATAATATGTCACTCCCCTATTTTAATGGTCCATAGACTCGCTCCAATAATACTGCTTCTGCATTAGTATTTTAATTATTATTCATAAATCATATTTAATGTTCAATTAAGTTTTTTCTGTGAAACCAGATTCAGATTTCTAAATGCAGCCTGAGACCTTCAAAGAATGAGGTGATTGTATGACTAGATTTCAAAAGAGGTATGATCTGCGGCCTGTCAGAACCATTCATTAGATTTTTATCTGCACCCTTGCTTTGTGGATAATTTACAGGCGCCCTGTATGAGCTCTGATTTGGAAACTAAGCCAGTAGAATTTCTGTGACCCTGCCAGGCAATCAGTGCTACTTTTCTGCTGTTGGTGTAGCAGTGAGTTGGAATCTAGAATCAGATTTGCTGTGTGAAGATATGTGCATACACATGGGTTTGGTGACCAAGATGTGGAGTTTATATTTGAAGGAATCAACTTCAATTCAGTTTTTACAAGAGGAGTTCAAGTTCTCAAGGTATGAGTGTCAACCATCTTTCAGGAAATACGTATGTGATTGTTTAGGAGGCAGTGACCGTGGAGGATGTGCTCGTGAACTTTACCATGGAGGAGTGGGCTGTGCTGAATCCATCCCAGAAGAAGCTCTACAGAGATGTGATGTGGGAAACATTTATGAACATGACGGCTATAGGTAAGGATGACGTTGTTTTCTCATTTATGCACTCAGAGAGCATTGGTTCTTGCTGATTGGTACAGATTCAGTAAATAAAATGTAAAAACATTTCGAAGAATATCTGTTTACGTAATACCATGAATCTAACTGCCAACCACTAATTTTTATATAACGATATGGTAACTTTTTCTATTTCTGTGGCTACAATTCAGTAGGTACCTGGGACAACCAGCAAATTGAAGAAGAATACAAAAATTGCTCAAGAAATCTAAGGTAATTTGCATTCATAGGAAAAGAAATGTTGCCCAAGTGTCAGCATGTGAGCAGAAATATAACCAAGAAGACTTCAGATGAGGCTATGTTCAAAATTATTTAATATCACAGACATTTTCCAGACATGCATACAGGTTGATTTTTATATAATCTGATAATTGAATACAGAAATATTCCAGTATAGGAAGCTAAGTTAGTGATATTATGCCACAAGAGATACTGCCTCATATATTGGTATAAAAATTTTTTTCATAACCAACATCATGAAAATGTGTTTAGGTATTGTGTATAGGCATATATGAAAAGAATAAATTTTGAACTTTGACAGGAAATCATCTTCAAGATCGCTATTTATGTATATCAATCTGATACATACATTATCTAAAAAATTGCTAACATAAAAACTATTCAAAATGAAAATGAATGCTACTGTTGTAATAGATATTTTGAAAACATCTTCAAAGAATTGGGCATATTCATGTTTTAAAATTCTTAGAAGATACTTTGTATGTTCTGGGCAGGAGCATAAAATAGGACTATTTTGATAATCAATATATGAATGCATTTGTTCCATGCAAACTTCCCTCTGTATATTTTGAAAAGATTTAAGAGTATCGTATCTTAGTGATACATACACACTAAATCTCAAAACCGTGTGTGCATAGGTATTTGTAATCACTAAATTCTGGAAATAATTCACAATACCTAAGCTCTGGTAACAGCCTAGTTGTCCATCATTGTCTGCATGGAAAAGGAGTATTGTATAGGCTCAATATGGAGGTGCCTCCTTATAATCCCAGCACTCTGGGAAGCTGAGCCAGCAGGGTGACAACATGAAGTTCACTCTGACCAAATGAATGAGCAATGAGAATCTCTCTCAAAAGAAATAAACTAGAAATGTAATTTAGTATTAAGACCCTTGTTTAATTCTCAGCACTGAAGAAAAATGTGCTGTATATTCAGCCATAAAGAATAATATAATATATTTTGGCAAATGAAAAACTGATGTGTAGCACTCCATCTCATAATGTTAAATGAAACAAGTCAGATGCAGAAAGTGAGTTATCATGTTTTTTCTTTTATATGAGATTACCAAAATTAAATTAGGGAGTAAAATTAAAAATGATGGAGGATAAAAAGGCTGACTTGTTGGAGATGGAAAAGATGATCAGAGTAAGGAGAGAAGAAAGGGAGAGTGATGGGGGAAAGTGTCAAAAATGATCAATATGTTGCATGCATATGTATCAGTGACCTAAATGAGATTAGACCTTATATACTGCAAACCTGTATCAATTCAGAAATTCTCAAATGAATACCATCCTTTGGGGAATGGGTGTTTTGGAGGCATCCTCCAGGCCATTCAGCCCGTTCATTCCAAAAATTTCTTAACGGGCATCAGGTCAGAACTTGTCCTGGTAAATTACTGATATGGAGAACTTTTTATTATGATTGATATTTTTGTTCTATTTTTCTTAATAGAAATAAAGAGGTAGCAAAATTCTATCAATATAAAACTTGGAATCAACATGAAAAAATATTCCTTTGGACTCCAGATGCTAATATAGACATGCAACAAGCTGCTTTAAAGCCAGCTGAAAGCCTTGCTTGTAGAAAGCCTGTGATTGGGCATTTATCACTAAATGTGCCCATTTTACCTCAGAATGGACTGAAGCCACGTGAGTATGTGGGATTTGATGACAAGCTGAGTAATTGTAATGACCATGGAAAAACCTGCAGTGATTACTGGTCCCTTCAGAAGCATGAAGGGACCAAGACTGGAGAGAAACCCTATCAATATGAGCAGTGTGGGAAAACCTACTCTGATCTTAGTGAAAGAACTCACCCTGGAGAGAAGACCTTTGTAGATTATAAAAGTGTGAAAGCCTCCAGCACCCCCAGTGGTGTTGAAATTTATGAAAGAATTCACTCTGGGAAGAAAGCATATGTATGCAAACAGTGTGGGAAAACCTTCAATACTCAGAGTTGTTGTATAATTCATGAAAAATTCCACATTTGGGAGAAACCCTATGTATGTAAGCAATGTGGAAAAGGGTATGCTGATACGTCTGCATTTAATAGACATACACGAACCCACACTGGTGAGAAACCCTATGTGTGTAAGCAATGTGGGAAAGCATTTACTACACAGAGTTACTGTAAAATACATGAAAGAATTCACACTGGGGAGAAACCCTATGCATGTAAACAGTGTGGAAAAGCATTCACAATACAGAGTAACTGTAAAATGCATGAAAGAATTCACACTGGGGAGAAACCTTATGTGTGTAAGCAGTGTGGGAAAGCATTCACTACACAGAGTTACTGTCAAACCCATGAAAGAATTCACTCTGGGGAGAGACCATATGTATGTAAACAGTGTGGGAAAGCATTTGCTACACAGAGTTATTGTCAACTGCATGAAAGAAATCACACTGGGAAGAAAACTTTTGTGTGCAAGCAGTGTGGAAAAGTATTCACTTCGCAGAGTTGGTATAAAATACATGAAAGGAATCATACAGGGGAAAAACCCTATGTATGTAAACAATGTGGAAAAGCATTCATTGCCCATAGATATTGTCAAGAACATGAAAAAACTCACACTAGTGAGAAACCTTATAATTGTAAGCAATGTGGAAAAAGATTTGGTGATAGATCTGCATTTCGTAGACATAGACAAACCCACACTGGTGAGAAACCTTACGTATGTAACCAGTGTGGGAAAGCATTTGGTAGAAAGAATTCTTATAATATACATGAGGAAAGTCACAGAGGAAAAAAACCATATGTGTGTAAGCAATGTGGAAAGGCATTCACTACACACAAATATTGTCAAATACATGAAAGAAACCACACTGGGGAGAAACCTTATGTGTGCAAGCAGTGTGGGAAAGCATTCGCTACAAAAAGTTCTTACAACGTACATGAAAAAAGTCACACTGGGGAGAAACCTTATGTGTGCAAGCAGTGTGGGAAGGCATTTGTTACACACAAATATTGTCAGACACATGAAAGAATTCACACTACAGAGAAACCTTATGTGTGTAAGCAATGTGGAAAGTCATTCACTACACACAAGTATTTTAAAAGACATGAAAAAACTCACACAGATGAGAAACCCTATGCATGTAAGCCATGTGGAAAAAGATTTGCTAGTGAGTCCTCCTTTTACAGACATAGATCTCACGCTGGAGAGGAACCCTATGAATATGAGCAATGTAGGGAAAGCATTCAGTGATCACCGTTTTTATGAACTGCCTGTAATAAGTCCCATTGGAAAGTGAGCCTGTATATCTAAGCCTATTTTGAAGCTCCTGTGAGAATTCCTCATGTAGTGGAGAACTGTACACGTTAAATGAAACATTTGATGTCAATATTTCTTTATAAATTTTCCAGGAAATACTCTCGGAGATATCCTGGAATGTATCACTTCTGTGTTTTTCAGTAAATCACTTACAAATATCTGAACTATGTATCTGTAGTCTTTACTATAAAGAATGTTGACATATTTCTGTGTAAGTCATTGTCTTTGAAATTAATATAGAGTATCTTCTAATAAAACAAGGTGAATCGAAATGTATTTCTCACTTCCAAATAGGGTTAGTATTTATGTAGTTTCAATTTTGTTTTGTTTTTACTATTGGAAGGTATAGACCACTAAATGATAAATTTTATTAATTGTATTTTTTTAAATTTTTTTTTAAATAACAAAACCCAACAAAACAGAATAAAGCCAATCAAAACACAGCAATGAAAGTAGTACAGAACTTCAAAACAGGACAACAGGAAATCAACAGTGGCTACCATAATATATCTTGCTATCTTCACAATAGTTGTCCATGCCATCAGACATAACAAACAAAACAATAAAACCAATCAAAACATAAACATTAAATAAAATAAAACAATCAAAACAAAACAGAACAATACTGCACATTGCTATCAAAATAGTAGTTCAGGTTACCAGATGCAGGAATGAAACAAAACAGTAAAATGGAACAAAACATTGGATTTCAAAAACAAGACAGGGAATTCCCCCCCCCTAGTTGACACAGTACACACTGCTATCCTCCAGGCTGATCCCCTGACCACCAGCCCCAGGCACACTAAGTCCTCTGAATCAGCTTGTGTGTGTGTGTGTGTGTGTGTGTGTGTGTGTGTGTGGCAGCACGGGGCGGTGGGGGGTGCTCTACGGGTTTTTCAGCCCGTGTACCAGCTGGCTCATGGGAAGGCACAGTTTCTCTTCTGGCTCTATTTGTATTTTAACTGATGGGATTTCCCACTAGCTTTGATTTTAATCATGTTGGTGTATATACTTCAAGTTCAGTGTAAAAGATAATTTTGAATTTAATGTGACTGTGTGTGTGTGTGTGTGTGCATAGAGACAAGTGAATGTGTGCTTTTGACAAAGTTCACTTGTTTTCACAAAATTTGTAGATTACCAAATGTTTTATTTTTCATATCCTAACAAGTTACCTTAATATATCCCAACATAATTATAGTATTTTAAGTACATAATTTCACCTGTTTTACTTTCAGGTTGGGCTCATTATTATGTTGTATATAAAATTTTGTTTTCTTAACATCAGCATTTTCATGCTTATATTGCTGTGTCTTCTAACTTGGTGATAATTTTACCACCTCTTGTACCAAAAAATATCCCATACTGCTGTGAGTTCTGATTGTGCCAGATCAGATGGACCATGTTCTCTGTAACAAGATATCATGTGTTATAATGACATCAGTCAGTGCTTACTAGAGAAACATTTACTGCAAGTTATACAAGTACACAATAATTTATAAGATGGGCTTACAGTGACTGCCCACACAGTCAGATGTGGAATAGTTGGGAAGGTCTGTGCACTGGATATCCAACAAAGTCTAGTTGAAGGTCTGGAGCCCACTGCAGTGCCCAGAGGGTCTGTGCCCGAAGCCTCTGAGCTGGAGGCTCAAGAGTGCTGTAAGCCAGATGCCTTCCAAACTGACAGCGAATACTGGAGCTCCTGCAGAGAAACAGAAGTAGGCCTTCCTTTTTCATTTCTATTTCATACGTTCTGGCAACAACCCTCCTTAGGGTTGTTGCTGGGCAAATTTAGTAGCACATTTCTTTCTCAAGTTGGCATACTCAGTGAACTATTACAACCCACCCCTTGACAGCTTCACAACCACACATACTGTGCTGCATACAAATGGAAACACTGATTCCCTACCAAGAATAGAAGGAAAGTTTTCTTTGGGTGATGCTTACTCCTAACACTTCATAACTTGAACACTATAACTTAGGTTTAACAAGACTTTAACCAGTGTTAGTCTATCAACATATTACGTTGGAACCATATTTGAAAAAAGCTATTGCAATTATGTTTCTATACCTGATCACAAGGTCATAGCCAGTACTTAGAGCTACCTTGAGCTACCCATTCTGCATTCCCTTGGCTGTCAGCCAGCTCCTCAGCAGGTCTTGGTTCTTTCCCTGGTGTGGTGACCCATACCTTCATTCCTGAAGTTTCTGGACCATTTGATATTCTGCCTGGATTGGATTACTACAATTTACCAGGGCATGGTAATACTAGGAAGCACCCTGTGGGATCTCCTGCACAAGTATATGCTTTTTTTCATCCATTGTAGAACAATAGTATAATTTTCCCTTAACAGTATGGGTCAATGACCTGTCAGTACTATGCCTTCCTTTTTGGTTTTTTTCCTCAGGGTCATGAGACCAAAATGACCAAGGAGAGGTCTTCACTTCCAGTTCAGAAGTATTGTGCTTCCTGGTACAAGCCTTTCCCCCTCCAGAACTAAGGTTAATTTCTAAGCCAGCAGAGCATAGCATCATGAGAACAGGGTACAGAATTTTGCCGGTAGATCACTGTAGGTAATGGTGAGTGTTACCACTTCCATACCTTCATTGCTGTACACCTCTTATCATGTATCCTGGCTGTAGAAGACATAGTACCAGTTAGTGGAGGCTGACACAAAGCACGTACAACTTTTGGAAAAACCTTGCCCCAGCCCTGGAAGCTGTTGCTACCTAACAAGTACTGCAGTTGTGTCTTCAAAAGTGCATTCCAACTTTGTGTGAATCCAGCTGCTTCTGGGTGGTGAGGAACATGGTAAGACCAGCAAGCCCCATGAGCATAAGCCCATTGCCTCACTTCTTTGGCCACCAGATGTATTTGGCCATCAGATGTATTTCTTGGGGTCAGAGCCTGTCCTGTACAATTCCTCAATGGTGGGTAAAGCATTGTGTGAATCCATGGATGAGTATTTTGGCAGAAGGAATACTTGCAGGAAAGGTAAATCCATATCTAGGATAAATATCTATTCTGGTAAGGACAAAACATTGCATGATGGAAGCAGTATTTAATCCACCTAACCACCAAGTCGAAGTCCGATAACCCCAGGGAATGCTGCCATGTCTGGGAATCAGTATTGGCCTCTGCTGCTGGCATATTGGGCATTCAGTAGTGGCTATTGCCTGATGAAGATTGGTGACTGGGAGTCCGTGCTGCTGAGTATACATAAAAGCCATCCCCACTAACATGGCCACAGTGTTCATGAGTTCATTGGACAATGACGGTGGCAACTGATAGATGGCTACTATCTACAGAATGGTGGTCTTAATCCTCTTCATTGTTAAACTCTTCAGCTGAGATCACTCTGGTGTTTATGTGATACAAATATTTGTGCAACCTTTGCCCATTTACATAGGTCTATCCACATACCTCATCCCCAAGTATCTTTGTCACCAATTTTCCAGTTGTATTCCTGTAAGTTCTTAATCACCCAAGTAGACCATTGGCTGCAACCCATTAATCAGTATAGTCACATATCTGGCCATATTTCCTCCCAGGCAAAATGTACTACCAGATTCACTGCACAAAGTTCTGCCCATTGTGAAGATTTCCTTTCACCACTGTTCATCCAAGCCTTTGTCAAAAGGGGTTGTAATGCTACAGCTGTCCACTTGCAGGTGGTGCTTGGATAAAATGCTTAACCATCCATAAACAGTGGCTAGTCTTTTCTAACAGCTGATCATGATACACCCCATGAGACCATAGGTGTATGTTGGAAAACAGAAGGTGATTTAGCAGGAGGAGCCATGAGTATCTGAGGAGCTTATGTAACTTGCACCCTCTGGATCTACTCTGTCTGGATCACACATACACCATTTCCATGAAATGATAAGACTGTTGGCTATGAACATCCAACTTTTGACTCTGGATTAGATAATACCCAGCTCATGATAAGCAGCTCAGGTCCTATGGTAACCTGGTGTCCCATAATCAAGCTTTCAGTTTCCACTAAGGTCCAGTAGCAGGCCAAGGGTTGTTTTTCAAAGGCAGTATAGTTGCAGATGATAACAGAGTTGTGCTCCAAACTCTTAAAGGTCTCTGTAGCAATTTAAATGTGAGGACCTGCCAGTGACTACAAGCAGCGTCCCTACCAATCATTGGCATTTACAGTACCATGGGATCTGAGGGATTATATGACAGCAGTGGCAAAGCAGCCCCCACAGCGTACTGAACCTTTTGCAAAGCCTCTTGTTCAGGGTCTCACCCAAAACTATCAGCTTTCTGAGTCACATAGCGAATGGGCTGGAGTTAAACACCTAAGTGAGGAATATGTTGCCTCCCATACCCAAATAAGCCCACTAGGCATTTTGGCTCTTTTCTGGTTGTAGGGGGAGCCAGATCAAGAACTTACCCTTACCTTACCAGGGATATCTCCACATGCTTCACACCTCTGGACTCCTAGAAATTTCACTGAGGTAGAAGGACCTGAAATTTTAGTGTGATTTCCCATTCTCTGGCTCTCAAATTCCTTACTAACAAATCCAGATTGGTTACTACCTCTTCCTCACATGGTCGAGTCACCATAATATCAGTGTAATGGACCAGTGCTGGCTTGTGGAAGGGAAGGGCAATCACGGTCCAGCATACTAAGTTGTGACGTAGGCTGGAAAGTTAGTATAACTCAGGTAGGCCAGTGAAGGTGTATTTCTGGCCTTGCCCACTGAAATCAAATTGTTTCTGATGGGCGTTATGGCTGAACATGGAGAAGGAAGGCATCTTCTCAACTAAGACCAGGGAGCTAGCTCAGCAGCACAAGCACCTGCCTGGTAAGAGCAAGGTCCTGAGTTTGATTCTTGGTACAAAAAAAGAAAAACTCAGCCAAGGACATCATCTCTGGTACAGCACCTTCAATTAGATACGCAGCTTGATTCAGCTTGTAGTCATGTACCATCATTCGCAAATTTCCATCCATTTTCTGCACAGGCCCAAATCAAAGAATTAGTGGGGATATCCATCCCTCCATCGTTCAGGTCCTTGATGGTGGCAGTAATCGCTGCAATTCCTCCAGGAAAGTTTTTCATTTACTATTTTGCCCAACAGAGACAAGTCTAATGGCTTTCACTTACCCTTTCTAACTATACATCACTCACACTATAGCTTAGAGAACCAATGTGAGGGTTCTGCCAAGTGCTAAGTGTATCCATCCCAACTGCCCATTCTGAAACAGGAGAAATAACACAATGAATTCACAGACTCAATGGACCAATACTGAGTTCAACTTGTGCAAAAACTCCATTGAACACCTGAACTCCATAGTCTTCTACACTTGCAGGCGGGCCACAATGATTTTTTAGATCTTCTGGAGTCCTTGTGAGTTCAGAATCAGTGTCTTGTGGTTCTTGAAATGTCTGATCATTTTCCTTCCTTCAATGTACAGTTATGCTGGTAAAAGGCCGTAGGACTTTTGGGGTAAGAATGAGAGAAAGATTTGACCATGTCAGTGCACTGGGGTTTTCCCTAAGTGGTAACTGGTCTCTCCTTTACTCAAGGCATCTTGGGTCTGTAAATTGACCCAAATCTGAGAATTGGTTGAGGACCCTTAACTCCTCATTATTATGATTTGAAGTAAGTTTCTGTTCATTTGCTGGTACATATTTTTTTTAATCCAGTAAACATTTTGTAGGCGTCACATCTATTTCGCTTTTAGGAACACCATGATAATAAGCAGACACCATAGGTCAGGTGTCAGACCATTCTGATCATTGTTCTGCTTCTGCTATTTTGGCAAGTGCGTGTACTTTGCTTTTGGTGATTAAGTGATGTCAATCGACCCCTGTCTCTGGGATCCAGTCAAACTCATTGTAAAGTTTCTCAATTGAGCATCTGCATTAACTCAGGTTCTTCATGCATTCTGCAAAGTAGCTCTGCAGTTGGAGAAAGTGCACTATATGCTCCATGTAAGAAGGGTTCTCTGGTGGTACTTAGGGATCTGGCTTCAGTGGCTGCATGGCTGGAGAGAAACTTCTGTCATTCTTGTGGAATCAAAGTAGAATTTAATGACTCTAACAGATGAACAGAAAATTGTAAAAGCTTTGACACCAATATAAGTAACACTGATGTCTACTAATGATCACAATGGACAGAACACACATTAACATCAGGCACAGACAGTCATGTGAACTCGATCTCCTCAGTTCTGTAAGAATGAAACTAGACTTCACAGACAGCATTTCACAAGCATTATCTAAATTGTGCTTGTGTTTTACCTACAAGGTTTTTCTACTCTTAACAATTTCATTGAGGCACTTGAATTTCAAATTGTTCCTGAAATTGCACTGGAAATGTAGATGCACGACAGCGTCTTACCTAGCTAAATGAAATAACTGATGTATTTTCAGGATCTAAAGTGTAGTTCCAGTAATGACTTCTTTCATGTGAGACATGTTACCTGTGTTCACTTGACCTGCAACATTCATTGCACGGCCGACCATCTGTTCATTTGTACAGAAACCAGAGTTGAAAGCTATTTGCTACATAAATGAATTAAGAACATTTCTATAAGCCAAGAAATAAAAGTGTCAGATCATAGGTGATTTTCACTTATCCTTGAAGATGCAACTTTTAAAAATAGAACAGTGGGGTGCTAAATGATTTTGGCATGAAAACATTAACATATTTGGAAAAGAAAACTTAGAAGCTACATGATAAGACTGCATTTTGAAAATTGTATGTGAAGGTGAAACTAACTTTTTCCTATCTGACTGTGGCAGAGTCATGATCTTCAACTGTCTCTTTGGGAGACAGTGGGCACCATACTGTGCTGTGATCACTCAGAAAAGGCAATGGAGGGATGAGGTGTTTCTAAAGTCCCTGTGGCAGGACAACAGAAAAGAATAGACAGACGGTTTGGAAGCATAGGTTGTTTCATTCACCACATGATTTTTTTAATGCTCTTATCCATAAATTAGACCCATGCACATGGTAGAGGACAATAATCATGACTTAGAGTGAACCAATTATCACAGCCTCTAATACCATTTACAAAACACCTTCACTTTGATTATTGTTGGATGAAGCAACTGAAAGCAGTAATCTGGCAAATTGACATGAAAAATGACCATTGTACCATGTTCTTTTACATGTTTTGTTTGTCACTTAAACCAAATTCATGTCACAGATATTTTTAGTGGAATGTTTCTGTCACTCTGGATCCATTTGCAGACAAACACTGAGGATGGACTATATTTAAATAGTACATAGTTTAAAAATGTTTCCTGTTGAAAGAAAATCAATGTGTCATTAATAAAGTTGGGAAAGTTGTCAACCCATGTTTTAGCTAAGACTCAGTGGGATAAAGAAGGTGTTTGGGTGAAGTTTTCTTAAACACCATGCTGCCTGTGCTGAGCCTGCATCAGTGCCCTGCTGTGCTCAGTCAAGAGCTGTGAGGAGCCCAGGGTGGATGTCTCTTGCACAGTGGTGTGAGGGATTTCAGAAGGCACAAAGGGCTTCACTTGTCAATTCCACTCACCAGAATCTGATTCCACAGGAGCATCAAGGGCCCCACTCAGAACCAGGCCTTCTGCGTGTGTGTTTCATCACAACCCTAGTAAATTAAAAAATAAAACCATTTTGGATTAATGTTTTTCCAAAATGTTTCTGTGAAGTCATATGTAATTCTACTATAATATACAAAGATATGGAAATAAAAAAAGTTGTTGGAATTGGAGTTCTGGGTGGAAGTAGACATACACAGACAAACTCAGTGTGATATTCCAGATACAAACTTCACTGTTCAGGAGGTCAGGACCTCTTGGGGATGTTCAGGGCCATGAGTGGCTATGGAAGACCAACAGAAGAATATCAGAATAACCAGGAAATATTCAGAATGAGCCAGGGATATAGGTAGCACAAATTCCTGGGTCCCAGCCCTGAAGCCGGTGTACTGAGGCCTGGGTGAATATTTCCTGCCAAAACCTTGGGTTCTCCATTTCTTTTGTCCTGTTCTGAATTATTTTTACTCTTTGTTAAGACTTAAGAAAATTATGGATGAGATCAGGCACGTTCTGGGTGGTATGAGAGAGAAATAAGAGAAACCACACCCTTTACAGTAGCATCCAAAAAAATGAAATACTTAGGAATCAACCTAACAAAAGAAGCAAAAGATTTATTCAATGAAAATTACAGTGCTCTGAAAAAAGAAATCAAAGAGGATCTCAGAAAATGGAAAGACATTCCATGCTCATGGATAGGAAGAACAAGCATTGTGAAAATGGCCATTCTCCCAAAATTATTATACAGATTTAATGCAATTCCCATCCAAATACCATTATCATACCTCACAGATCTAGAGAAGTCATTCTTAAAATTCATCTGGAACCAGAAAAGACCTAGAATAGCAAAGGCACTTCTGGGCAGCAAGGGCAGGACAGGAAGCATCACAATCCCAGACTTGAAATTATACTACAAAGCTACTATAATCAAATCAGCATGGTACTGGAATCAAAGCAGACCTGAGGATCAATGGAATAGATTGTGAGACAACCCCAAGTACAAACGCACTCAGCCACCTTGTCTTTGACAAAGGGGCCAAACATGTTCACTGGAATAAACATAGCCTGTTTAATAAATGGTTTTGGAAAAGCTGACTTTCCATATGCTGAAAACTAAAATTACACCCAAGCCTATCACCATACACTAAACTAAAGTCAAAATGGATCAAAGATCTAAATATTAAAACAGAAACACTAAATCTGCTGGAAAACAAAGTAGGTAGAAATCTTGAAAACATAGGGGTAGGTGGAGAATTCATGAACAAAAGTCAAACTGCACGGGAAGCACTTCCCAGAATCAATAATTGGGATCTTGTCTTGTTAAAAAGTTTTTGCATGTCAAAAGAAATCTCCAACAGAGTGAAAAGAAAACCCACAAATTGGGAAAAAATTTTAGTCAACTGCCCTTCAGACAAAGGTCTTCTATCTAGAACATATAAAGAATTAAAAAATATCAGGACCTCCAAATTCAAAGACCCAATCCAAAAATGGGCATCTGAGATGAAAACACACTTCTCTGCTGAGCAAATACAAATGGCAAATAAATAGATGAAAAAATGTTCAGGATCATTGGTCATTAGAGAAATGCAAATTACAACAACTCTGAGATTTCATCTCTCTCCAGAAAGAATGGCCAGGATCAAGAAAACCACCAACAACAAATGCTGGAGAGGCTGTGGAGAAAAAGGAACCCTTCTCCACTGTTGGTGGGAGTGCAGACTGGTGCAACCACTGTGGAGGTCAGACTGGAGATTTCTCAAAAAGCTAGGACTGGAAGTCCCATTTGACCCATCTTTTCCACTTCTGGGCATATTCCCAGAAGAAGTGAAATCATCTTACCACAGTGATATATGTGCACCCATGTTTATAGCAGCACAATTTGTAATAGCCAAATCTTGGAAACAGCCCAAATGGCCATCAGTTGAGGAATGGATGAAAACAATGTGGTACTTTTATACAATGGAGTACTATTCAGCTATAAAGAAGGATCACATTGAGGCTTTTATAGGTAAATGGATGTGACTTGAGAACATATTCATAAGTGAAATAAACCAAACTCACATGTGTAAGCACCACATTGTCTCCCTACTGTAAGAAATTGACTCAGTAAGATACAAAATTCCCGATAAATATGGGGGGGAGGTTCTGAAGTCCAATGGTGTTTTTATTCTTTGATTTGATTGGTTTAAGTCTCTTTTCTAGTATTTGATTGCAATATATGAGAAGATAGGAACAGCTCTTTAGAAGAAAACTGGGGACATTACGGTAGCCATTGTTGGTTTTTTGTTGTCTGATTTGATGGCCTGTAATGCTTTCACTCTTTTGTTTTATCTGGTTTTATATTATTTTGTTTTGTTTGGGTTTGTTGTGTGTGAATGTGTGAACAACCATTTTGAAGAAGGCAAAAGACACTAGGGTAGCCATTGTTAATCTCCTGTTGTTATGTTTCGAAGACCTGTGTTGCTTGCAGTGTTCTGTTCTGAAATGCTATGTTGTGTTTGACTCTGTTTTGTTTTGTTTTGTTTTGTTCTCTTTAAAATAAAAATAAAAAAAGATTTATAGCTGGGTCAAACAAAAAACTTATAATATATGTTCAATTTTTATTTAATTTTATACTTACCAGTTGTTACTTTTCTTGTTGCTGAGGTAAAATACCTGACACCCAAATTAAAAGAGAAAAGTTTATTTGAGTTGAGGTTTGTAAAGGTTTCTATCCATAGTCAATTGGCTCCAAGGCAGGATGGCAGAATTAAAGAGTTCATGAAGGGCAGTAGTTAGCAAAACAACCAAGAGAGAACCACTAGGTAACACTGATGCCCTTAAAGCTAGTGCCTCTGAGCCTAGCATTGAGTCAATGATTGACATGAGTCAATCCCAGTGTCACACACTCTAGATCCAGCCACCACTGAAAATGCTCCACCAATGACTGAATGAGGCCTTAGGGTGAAATGTAGAAAGCCCCATAACACCAATTCATTAAAATATATTGTCAGCAGACTTCTAGAATGATGGTGGAGTGTTGAGCACAAGAGAAAATGTCTCTCCAATATTCGGAATCGAGATGCTGGAATAGAGCAACGTGAATAAGAGAAGGAGGAGGGAAGTGGGTCCCTGGGACACAGAAACTATCTGAAGTGAGAATAGAGGGGCCTGGGGAGAGTGAAGAAAGGGACCACAATGCAGTAGAAGGAGGTGGCAAGCATCACTTTCTCCTTGAGGCCGGACTGATTGCAAGGGAGAGGCGGCACAGACCTGCAGAGGCGTGGTGACTAACGGCAACCTCTGAAGCCTAGAGCATCAGTAGAACAAAGCAGTGGACGCTGCCCATAGCATGGTCTGGTGACTTGCCCAGGTGTAAATGCCTCCTGGAGAGGGGGGCTGGTGGGTAGTCATCTTGGAAAGAGGTTAAATGAAGACAGAACTCAGAGCAGCTCTGGGTTGGCTCTATGTAGCATGCAAGTGTCAGGGTGAGCTGAGCTGAGTGCAAGCGGGCAGGGAGTGGAGCTCAGGCTGGGAGGGGCACTCAGATTACTGTGGACTGAAAGAATTTTATAAATCATCATACCAAGATAATAAACAAAAATTGTTGCAGAATCATAATACTTCAAAGAATTCTTCACTCTACAAACATTGAGAGAAGAATTAGAATGCAGAAAACTCATGTCATGTGCACTCAGTAAAAGAAGTGGTATGCTAAACATCACTAAACGCTTGAATTCTGACTTGGAACAGTTGAGAGATTTGTCAAGCAGTGTTGTAAGGATTGTAGGACGGAATGTGTGATATTGTCAATCAGATATAAGCTCTTAAAAAAGTCACATAGAGATTCTATGCTTCTGCTTCCTGACACGCGTCAGATAAATGTAGGAATTTCACTAAATGTATTAGTTATTGGAACATACAGACTTTTGGTAAATTGAGTGTCAAATATTTATTACAATATAAACCGGAAAGCACTATCTTGTCCTCAATGCTGTCATGGCCTCCCAGTGTCTGCCCACACATTCACACCTGCTGTGGTCAACACAGTCTCAGACTCCCATACCCTCTCAGCCAGAAACATGAAGCTGTCCAAAGTTAAGGGGAATTAAAGGCCTCCACCCTCCCCTAACACTGGAGCGGGCTGGTGGAATACACTAGGCTCACACCTCAGCCTACCTGTGGCGCTGTCTCCACCAGACCTTAGGGAAGAGGATTCAGTGGATGGGAAAAAAAGGTTATGGTGATGTCAGCCATTTCCCACTAGCTGCATCTCCATCACCAGAGGCACATTCCAGAATGAGTTCTCCCTGCACCTGTGCCCCGCCACTCCTGAGGACACAGCCTTGCGTTACTGTGTGAGACGCACAGTGAGGGATCCTCAGTGTGAGCCCGGAGACAAACCATCCCTGAAGGGATGCTCAGGACCAACAGGGGGCGCTCAGGACACATGGAGCCCAAGGGATCGACTTCAAGCAGTGGACAAAAATTGAATGGTTTCCAATTCTCTTGGTCGTCATCTCTCCCAGGACAGTGGGGTGTGGAGTTTTAAGGAGCTCTTCTGTCTCTAATCTTACAATATTGTGTGTTTATGGAAGAAGCCCTGTTGTCCCTAAATTCTCTCTGCTTTCTCTCTCCCTCCCTGAATCCTCCTCTTCCTCATCCCGCTCTTCACTAGGGAGACTGTGGATCCCGGTCCATCTACTCCTGACTGCACTGCCCTGTGGTCATGATCAACACTGGATACAAGTCATGCAGACGCTGCTCCAAGCACATGCATGGGAGAGGACTTCTGTCACTTCAAGCTTATTCAAAGGATAAGAAGCCATAAACCAGTCATGTATGCCCAAGTACATTTTAATATAAGAAAATAAGAAGACGACGTATTCCAAGAACCATGGGGAGGATCTGGCTGAATTTGTGACCTCAGAGCCAATGTGAAGCTGCAGATGCTGTTTTGGCCTGGAGCAAGGATCAGCCCCATGCAGAGAGGATCTGGGAGCCCAGGGCTGTGTGTCAAAGGGGGCAGTGCATGAAAGGCTTCTCCTGATGGCACTGTGGGGACCACACTAGCACCCTGAGGTCTGCTCATCCTTGCTGACCATGGCTACACTTGTGCTGATGACAGGGCTGGGTATGCTGGGTACAGCAACAGCAGCAGCAGCAGCAGCATCTTCTCTGTCCCATTAAAAAGCCAATGGGGCCGTGTGTGCTTCATGGTGAGGATCTCTCACCCAGGTGCCTGTCTGGGGAGAGCTGCAGGAGTCTGACCCTGGGTAGGACATATATGCTTTAATATTTTCTCATTTTTCCATTTTCTCTTAGAATTATTATGCAGGTATTACCCCAAAGAATATGTTACAACTTCTAGGTGTCAGTTACATAATTTCTTGGATTTATGACCTGTGACTACAAGGCACAGAAAGGTTAAATAACTTGATTTAGTTCACAGACCTCCCAGATGCAGACCGGAAGTATCCAGTGTATGTATCTTTGAAGACACAGCTCTGCCCAGAATGCCTGGATTAACCTCCTATGTAAATCTTTTATTCTTCAAGAGTCTTGACTTGTCTACAGATTCACATTTCACGATTCTCTACTAACAAATAGAGAAAACATTAAAATAATTCCTCTGTTGCAGAGGAATTAAAACACAAACAAGTAGATAGATAGATAGATAGATAGATAGATAGATAGATAGATAGATAGAACCAGGTGAGACCCATGCTTATGTCTGTTAAGAGGAAACAGTAACCTTTTCCTATAGACTCATTCCCCATGGCCATGCATCCTCCTCCATACTGTGAGTAGCATCCCATCTTGGGTATATTACTGAAATAGAAGTATATGTTAATGTGTAACAAATACACCAACACATGGTTTCTAGAGAGGCTGTGAAGGACAGAGGCAGCAGGTCAAGCACAGGAAAGGGGAAGACATGGGTGTCACAGTGCAGGTCTCATGCAGGGAGCCCCATCCTGACCACAGAGGACCTGTGCAGAAGAACAAGCTCCAGAGTTTACACTTGATACAAAGACCAAGGTTTTTACTCCCCCTCTGATCCCCCACTCTCAGATCCATGAAAAAATGTCTGCCTGAGTGGGCCACGAACAGTAGTGCTTGGCAAGAGAAGTGGGGAGGATCCCTCCATTTTTGTGTAATTCTCAAGTGAAATCACTAACATTTCCTACCGTGACACAGCACACATCCGAGGAGATTCCTGCACACAAGGGCAGGGGCTCAAGCCCCTCATTACTTCTGTCTGTTGTGCTCTGAACTGACGCAGCAATGACACTGTAAGCACTCTTCCTGCTGTTCTGAAAGAAAACAAGTCTGTGAAAATTTGCTGAAATAAGGCAAGGTCTCATCACTTTGCTTCAGTTCAGAAATTATATGCATCATAATACTGAGTGTCTTGCCCTCAAAGTTCTTCGATGTGATGAGCCCTGTTAGTCTTCTTGTTGAGGAATTCATTAAATGGACCTCAACTCTGTATCCCTGGAGAAGAATGTCATTGTCAGGTTTGTCGTGAATCCTGAAGATGTTAAAAGTGGGATAGAAACATGAAAAAAAGCAATTCAGAACAGAGGGAAGTCGCTGTGCTCTGGAACTAAATTTCTAAGGATGATGAGAAGAAGAAGAATGGGGCCACAAAACAGGGATGCTAGTATGTTGAAGACCACTAAGAAGCAGCTCTGACCAAGATTTAAAATTAACTAATTTTCTTTCTATGTTTACCTGTGAGTCTTTCCTAGGCCTAGGCCTCTTGTCTAAGATGGGAACAGATTCATAGGAAGTGAATCTCTATGAATCACTGGTCCGGGCTGAGGCCTGTAGTGGCCTGTGATGCCAGAGACTCCTCAAAGGGTGAGGTAAGCCCACATATAAGGACACCTGGCTTCAACCACAATTAAGTAGATAGAGACTGCAGCTGCAGGCATCTCACTCCTACAGTCTCATTCCCACCATAGATGTCATCAAGGAGATAAGATGGTTCTCCTAAAGTGGCATAATTTACAACTTGGAGAAATCTTTGAAGTGACTCCCAAGGTCCTGCGCTTTCCTCAGTATCCCATCTTTGAAAACCTAATAAATATGGGCTGCCCAGAGAAGCTCTTGGTCTCTGCCCCCACAGTCTTGAACTCTGCAAGAGGGTTTTGATCCTCCTGGGGCCCTAAAATCATAGCACTTGTCTCTTTTATTTAAGCCTTTGCTGTACACTGGTTTGGGAGACTGGGGATCTTGCCAAATCCCCGATACTAGTACATATGCACATAGCCAGCAAATGGAAGACTGAGGAAATAGAATCACAACATCAAGACTAAGGTGAATTGAATGCCACATTAATAAAACAAAACAAAGCAAATATATGTTTTGAGCCAGGCATGGGGTCAACCCTGTAATTCTGGTCCTCAGGAGGAAGAGGCAGGAAAAACATCACACATTTGAGGCCAGCCTTGGCCACCTAGTGAGTAAAAGTTTAGCCTCAGAGCCTGAACCACAAAGTAACACTCTCTTTCATAAAAATGATCCAACAAAAATAATGTGGATGCAATGTGATTAGCAAGTGGGTGTTCAGGTTAAATTTTAGGGATATTGCTACTGTAGGTATGGTGTCCATAATACATCACTGTTCAAACAGGGACAAGTATAATGAAATGAGTTTTTGGAATTTAGAAACAACCT
>RJWT010005402.1:0-31631 GCA_004365215.1 Cuniculus paca | reverse complement strand
CTTACAGTATAAGGGAGGAAAAGAAGCTTGCTCTTCTCCCACTTTTGCTCTTGCTGCTTTTTCTGTCTTCTGCCACCTTGAACTGTTGCCCCATGCCATGCCATTCTGCCTTGGAGCCAGCTGATTATGGCCTGAAACCTCCACAAACTGTGAGCTAAACAAACCTTTCCTTCCTTAATTTTGAGTGTTGGGTATTTTGTCTCAGCAATGAAAAAAAGTAACTAACACAGACTGCCATGAGTTTGAGACCAGCTTGGGCTACAGTGAATGCAAGACCAGCCTAAACTACATTGCAAGACCCTTTCTCAACAAATCAACAACAAAAAAATTGACTGAAAAAAACATTGAGGCTAGTGTGGTCACTATCCCATCTAATATTTAAAAGAAATATCACACTGCACTCCAAAAATATGTAAATGCCTATGTGTCATTTAAAAGTTAAAAAAAATACACTTAAAAAAGTCCTGTATCCCCAGGACTCTGGGAGGCTGAGACAAAAGAATCACAAGTTCCAACTCAGGCTGGTCAATTTAGTGATAACCTGCCTCAAAACAGAAAATAAATAAAGCACTGGAGATGCAGCTCAGTGAAAAGTACCATTTTGGATATCTCTCCTTGAATGCAGAACTATTACTTCTGCATTAGTTAAACTGGGCTCTATCTCCATGTGCTGATATGTATGGAGCAGGCTAAGCTACTTCCTTCTCCCTTCAATTGGCTCTAAGTAATGTACATAGGGGTAGCTGAAGTACTGATGTGTAATCTTTGAAGCCAGCTGACAGTTTCCTGTTTCCTCAGCTCATGTCTCCCTACAAATGGTTGAGCACAGCAGGATAGCAGAGCCACATAGCTCCAGGAGTGTCAACTGGGTTCAAGCCTCAAGACGGCTATGAATTCCCAGGGCACAAAAGTTTACATATCAGAAACTGAAGCAACAGCCTCATAAACATTTAAATGCTGCCCCAATTGACTTACGCAGGCTGATCTTTCTACATGCCCATCTCTGCATGTTGCAGAGATGCCTTCTGGCCTCCCAGCTAATCCTAGCTCACAGACTCACGTAATTCCCACCATTCTCACCATCACTCATCCTCGAACCACTCCCTTCTTCACAAATTAATAAATTCTGGGTGAGGCCCTAGCTCAAGGTCTTTGTTCCATGAATCCTCACCTGGACTGGATTTAGGACCCCTCGGCTGCCCATAACTATAAATATGTCTGTGTCTTTATTCTCACTGTGGGCTGCACTGGACATGGTAGATTGGAATTAACTCACCAGGATTCCAATAACGTTCCAATGGAATTACAAATATAAACTTCCCAGACTATGAGGTTGGGAAAAGGGATTACAACACAAAGGCCCTGATTTCAATCCCCAATACCACCCACCTGCAAAAAAGTAAAGAATATAATTTTAAAAAGAAACTCTCATGAAGTATCAAAAGTTAAGTAGCTGGGTATGGGGTGGTGCATGTAATCCCACCCCTCAGAAGGATGACAAGGGAGGATCACAAATTCAAGGCCAACCTGGGCTACATAACAAGAACTGTGGACTAAACTAACAAGAGGTGGGAGGAAGGTGGTAAGTACAATAGCAGAAATTTCATAAACTGAAAAAAAGGAAACAGCTAAGAAAATGAAGAAAATGTGCTCCTTGATCAGAGGCAATGTGTGTGGAATTTCATAATGGTGAATAAGACATTCTCAGGGTCCACAGATGTTAGTTTTGGCAGAAGCATTACATACAGTGAAGGCAAACCTGTATCCAGAATATGCATCTATGCCAGTGAGGACAAAGCACAGTCCCTTCCATGATGAAAGCGATCCAAAATAATCAACCTGCCACTCAGTCACAGCTTGATCATCCCAGGGAATGGTGCCATATCAGTGACTCAGTGTTGGTTTCTGCTGCTGGCATACTGGGCATTCAGCAGTGACTATAGCCAGATCAGCCTTTGTGAGTGGGAGTCCATGTTGCTGAGCCCACGCATAACCCTCACCCCTGCCACCATGGCCACTCTGTTCATGGCTCACACTGGGCAATGATGGGGTGGCCAAAGAAGAAAGCTGAACACAATTCACAGAACAGGTCATTTTATCCGCTTGATTGTTAAAGTCCTCTTCTGATGATGTCAACTTTTCATGAGCGTTTACATGGGAACAAGTATTTTTACACCCTTCTCCCATATGGAGACATCTATCCATATACCTCTTCCCCAAATATCTTTGTCAGCAATTTCCAATAATGTTCCTTTCAAGATCTTGATCATCCAGCAAGACCATTGGCTACAGCCCATGAATCAGTATTACAGTCACACATTTGGCCATTCCTCTTTCCAGGAAAAATGTGCTACCATTTACACTGCCCAAAGTTCTGGCCATTGTGATGATTTCCCTTCACCACTATCCTTCAGGGATGTCCTAAAAAAGATCTGTAATGATGCAGCTTGTCCATTTGTGGGTGGTGCCTGAATAATGAGCACAGCCTAACTATAGACCAGGCCCTAGCATTTTCTTCCTCCAACAACTGATCATATGATATGCCCCACAAAGCCATTGGTCCATGCTGGGAAACAGAAGGCAATGTAGCAGGCATAGGAGCCATAGGTATCTGGGCAACTTCCTTATGTAATTTACTGCTATCCTCTGGACCTGCCCTGGCTTGATCATGAATGTACCATTTCCATTTAATGATAGACTATTGTTGCTGTGCACATCTCACCTTTTTTTTTTATGACAGGGTCTCATTATGCAGTTCAGGCTGGCCTTGGGCTCACTTTGTAGCCCAGGCTGGTCTTGAACTTGCAAATATCCTCCTGTCTCAGTCTCCCAAGTGCTGGGATTACAGGAGTATACCACCACATCCAGCTGTACATCCAACCTGATGGCTTGGTGAATCAGATAATTCCTAGGTCATGATAGGCAACTCAGGATGCATGGTGACCTGGTGTCCCATGGTCAAGCATTCTGTTTCCACTAAGGTCCAGTAGCAGGCCAAGAGTTGTTTTTCAAAGGAAGAATAGTTGTCTGCAGATGATGGCAGAGATTTACTCCAAAATCCTAAAGGCCTCCACTGCAATTTGCCTATGAGGGCCTACCAGCAACTCCAAACAGCATGTGTACCTGTCACTGACACTTCAAGTACCACTGGATCTGCTGGACCATATGGGCTTACTGGGAAAGCAGCCTGCACAGCAGCCTGGACCTGTTGCAAAGCCTTTTCTTGTTCTGAGCCCTACTCAAAACTAGCAGCTTTCTGAGTCACTTGGTAAGTGGGCTCAAGTAAGACACCTAAGTGAGGAATGTGTTGCCTCCAAAACCCAAATAGGCCCACGAGGTCTTGTGCCTCCTTTTGGTCATAAGGGAAGCCAGATGGAACAACTTATCTTTTACTTTAGAAGGAATATCTCTACATGCTCCACACCATTTGACTCCCAGAAATTTCGCTGAGGTAGAAGGACCTTGAATTTTTGTTGGATTTATTTCCCATCCTCTGGCACTCGAATGCTTTACTAACAAATCTAGTGGTTTTATCTCCTGCTCACTTGGCCCAATCAACATAACATTAATAATAGGTTTTTCCTCATGTACAGGATCCCTTTGGCACCAGACAGCGCCCCCTTGTGTTCTTTTTGCAATTCCACAAGTCAAACCTGCTTTTCGTGCATATGCAAAGGATCCACCTATTAGCTGTCAATGCGTCATTCTGCCAGCCCCTTTAGCTCCACCCCTGTCCAGTTTTAAATATAAAGTCTATGGTTTTTCCTGAAGCTTCCAGAGGGTGCCTGCGTCTCTTCAGCAGCCCTCCAATGCCCTCAATAAAGGCCTATTTTCTTTCCTACTGTTATCTCTCTTTTCTCTCTCAAGTCACTGGAAACCAATCATCAAAGTAATGGACCAGTGTGATATCATGTGGGAGAGAAAGGCGATCAAGATTCCTACAAACTAAGTTGTGACACAGGGCTGGAGAGTTAATACAACCCTGAGGTAGGGCAGTGAATGTATATTTCTGGCCTTGCCAGCTGAAAGCAAATTGTTTCTGATGGTCCTTATGAATAGATATGTAGAAGACATTTGCCAAGTCAATGGCTATGTTCATCTGCTGAAGCAAGGAAACCACATCTGGTACCACTGCTGGAATTGAAGTCATGACTTGATTCAGTTTACAGTAATCTACCATCATTCCCCAAGAACCATCCATCTTCTGCACAGGCCAAATAGAATTAAAAGATGTGGTGGGGACCTCCACAACTTCAAGTCCTTGATGGTGGCACTAATCTCTGCAGTCCCTCCAGGAAAACAATACTGCTTTGGTTTACTATTTACCAGCAAAGGTAACTCTATTGGCTTCCAGTTGGCCTCTCCAATCACAATAGTACTCACACTATAGGTTAGGGAACCAATATGAGAATTCTGCCAAGTACTAAGTACATCTGTCCCAATTATTCATTCCAAAACAGGGGAGATGACTAGAGGATGGGCTCGAGGACATATTGGACCTACTGTAAGTCAGACCTTGCTAAAACTCCATTGATCACCTGACCTCCATAGGCCCCTACTCTTACTGGAGGGCCCCAATGATGTTTTTGATCCCCTGGAATCAGTGTTAGTTCACAACCTGTGTCCAGTATTCCCTGAAATGTCTGATCATTTTTCCCAGTGTACAGTGGCTTGAGCAAAAGGCCTTAGGTCCCTCTGGGGAAGAATGGAAGAAAGATTGTATAAATTTTCTATCAGGATTCTTGCCCATGGAGCCCTGGCCTAACCTTCATTCCAGGGGTTATGAGTCTGTAAAGTGGCTTAAATCTGGGAACTGGTTGAGGAGCTGTGATTTCCTGTTATGTTTTGAAGTATATTTCTGTCCATTTGCCCTTAAATTTTTTGGATTGTGTAAATCTAGTAAAAAAATTTGTAGGCTTCCCATCCATTTCACTTTGGGAACACCATGGATGATCAGCCAAAGCCATAGGTCTATATGTGTCAGCTTATTCTGGTCATTCTGGTCATTGTTCCACTTCTGTCCATTATGGTAAGTACGTGGACCCTGCCTTTGGCGATTAAGTGCTGCCACTTGACCTCTGCCACTCTGGGATCCAATCAAGCCCAATGCCCTTAAATTTCACAATTGAGTAACCACAGTTCCCACCATAAGGTCTGGCATTCAGAGAAGAGCAATGATGGAGCTCTTCAGGGATGCTGGGGCTCCCCTCACTAATCTGTTTCTCAAAGTGTTAGTGAAGGGTACACTTTCTGGATCGTCCAGGTGTAGAGGATTAGATTTAACATAACAGATCCACTCCAGCATTCCCATTTCTCTAAGCCTCTGAATCCTCCCATCAAAGAATATCAGGCATATATAACTCATTCACAGTGGGCCATCTTTTGATCCATATTTCTGCCAACCAGTTAAATAGATTATTAACACCTTTCTTTACTCTGCTACAGCAATAGAAACACCAAAACAACACCCAGGATTTGGAGGCAGATTTTTAATTTTTTTTTATTTTTTATTTTAAAGAGAATAGAACCCAACAAAACAAAACAAAATAAAGCCAATCAAAACAAAGCAGCGAAAGTGGTACAGAACTTCAAAACAGGACAATAGGAAATCAACAATGGCTACCATAATATATCTTTCTATCTTCACAATAGTTGTCCATACCATCACACATAGAAAAATCAAGCAAAACAAAACAAAACAGAGTAAGACCAATCAAAACGTAACATTGAATAAAACAAAACAATAAATTGGAACAAAATAAAAGTGAGAACAATACTGCACATTGTTATCTTCAAAATAGTTGCTCAGGTTACCAGATTCAGGGATAAAACAAAACAGTAAAATGGAACAAAGCATTGTATTTCAAAAACAGAACAGGAGGATATCCCTCACAGTTGACACAATGCACACTGCCATCCTCCAAGTAGATGCCCAGACCACCAGCCTCAGGCCTGCAGAGTCAACCAAACAACACAGGCATCAAGCTATTCCCTTCTCCTCAGTTGATATCATCGTACCCTGGTGAATCTTCTGAGTCAGGGGTAGGGGGATGCTCTTCTGGTTTTTCAGCCTGTGCACCAGCTAGCTCACAGAAATGTGTAGTTTCTCTTCTGGCTGAGGCTCTTACTGATCAGCATAGCAGGACTTGCTTCATGGGAAAGTGTAGTTTCTCTTCTGATTGAGGCTCTTTGCCATCAGCATGGAAGAGCTTGCTTCACAAGAAGGCATGATTTCTGGCTGAGGTTCTTACCCATCAGCATGGCGGAGCTTGCTTCACAGGAAGGCATGGTTTCTCTTCTGGAGGCAGATTTATTTAATGTCAGATGGGTACTGACATGGAATTGATTCTTATAAAAATGCCAAACCCTGATCTCTGGCGATTTGGGGCTTATATGGGATAAGCAAGCAGGAAATACAGAAGCAGAGTACTTGGCTGCCTTTGATTGGTTCTTATAATATGCACTATAGCAACCAGTTATGGATCACTGTGACCAGCTGTTTCTAGGAGACAGAAGTAACCAGAACTTGTAACAGGAACTGTTACCTGGGCAACTAACAGACTGGCTAGGGGGCATTTTCTGTTACAACTCCACAAGTTGCAACATTAAATTTAGAATCCCTGCTTAATGGGCCCATATCAGCAAACTCAGTCTGATCCAGTTGTATATTTTTGCCACCATTATCCCACCCGTGTAAAATCCATTTCCACACTTGCTCATTAAGCCTCTGCTTATACGTTTGAAATAAAGGGGCTGGGGATATAGCTCAGCATCACAAGTGCCTGCCTGGAAGACACAAGATCCTGAGTTTGATTCTTGGTACAAAAGTAAAATTAGAAAAAAAAATAGAAAAAAAGAAAAGTCAAGTTCTTTGGGAGAGTAGCAGACCTCCTCATGGATCACGCTACGTACCTTAGCTTTCTGTGATTCGAGCCTGGCTATAGGCCTAGAGGCAAAAAATAGGTGGTGAGGGCAGGTTCTGAGGAGTGTCACTGTTATCCAGGTTGGTCAACACAGGATTAGTTTCCCCAGGTGTATTTAGAAGAGGCCAACACCACAGGGAATGAAGGTGGTGATGACCCTGCCAAGGTGGGTGGGTGTTATGGTTGATACATTGTGTCGATATGAGAAGTCTAGAAACTTAACTAAGTAGCTCAGCAGCTCTACATCCTGGGGTATAGAGGAAAAGCCTTTATGGCTCTAGGATGTTGTTCATCCTGTCAATTTGAGAAGGTCAGAAGTTTAAGTGATTCAGCAGAAGGCCAGGATCCTTACTTTGTAAACACCCTCAGCCTGTGCAAGAGGAGTGCACAGAGATGGTGTGAGTGCTATACCAACCCAAGAATCAAAGCCTGCTTACACTATAAGGGAGGAAAAAAGAGGCTTGTTCTCCCCCTTTTTGCTCTTGCTGCCTTTGCTGTCTTCTGCCACCCTGAAGTGTTGCCCCTGTGCCATGCCATCCTGCCTTGGAGCCAACTGATTACGGACTGAAAACTCCACAAACTGTGAGCAAAATAAATCTTTCCTTCCTAAATTTTGGGTGTCAGACATTTCGTCTCAGCAATAAGAGAAAAGTAACCAAGACCATGGCAAAATCTCTTCCTCTGGCAAAATAATCTCATTAGCATCTAGAAACTCCTCAGCTTCAACAGGATCCTCCCACACATTTCCATCCATTCATGGGACCCTATTCTTTTCCAATCAGTATCCTCACCTTGCTTCAGATACCCTTCAAGACTGAGCATTAAACTTATGTTGTAGTTCAGACAAACTATGAGGGCCTATGTTTAGGGTGAGGGTTAGGGTAAAATAGATTTTTGAGGCTAGAGATTTTTGCAGCTAAAATAGAGATTTTCTTTCAGAACACACTTAGAAACTTTTAAATTTCTTATCTGTGTCTGGAGCTGGGAATTTGAATCTTTGAGCTCCTTATTTTTATTAATTTGGCCTCACAACCAAAAGACTTTAGACTTCCTATGACTTTTTTGAGCATATCCATCACTAGTTTGTCCAGGGATTATAAGGCTAACCAGCCAGTATCATTATGTTTCCTACTCTGCCAAAGATATTCAGAACTTCATGTATGGCATCACTAAATCCCTTACATCTCACAAGTGGTCAGTTAGGATAATCAAACAGATCTACACAGCGTAATAGTTTAAACAGTTCATGCCAAGGATTATCAACATTCCTCAAAGAATTAAGAGAGACCATGGTGTCTGGCTCCTGGTACCAGAATTTGTATCAGTCAGTGTTTTACTAGAGATAAAGATATAACACAAGATATACAAATGCATAAGAAATTACATGATTGGCTTACAACGGTCACTCACAGATTTGGATGAGGAAGCATGCAGAGGATGTCTGCACATTGGAGACTAAACGTTTCAGTCCAAGATCTGGAGCTCACTGCAGTGGCCCATGAAAGTCCATATCAGGAGGCTGATGGGTCTGCAATGGAAAGCTAAAGAGTCTACAATGGAAGCCAAAGAGTCCACTGGAAGACAGGAGATGATGTCCAAGCTGAAGGCAAAGACTGGAGCTCCTCCAAAGAACTGAAACAGATCTGGCCTTCCTCACTTCCCCATTATATCATTCAAGTGAGAAGCCACCCCTAGGATGGGTCTTCTGCACCTTAGGGTGAAGTGCTGACCCTATTTAGTTAAGTTCCTAAACTTCTCAAATTGATACAATCAATCAACTACTATAGACCCTTACTCATAAAAATAAAATAGGAAGTGGGTTGAAAAGAGGGAGAAGACCCCTTGAATGTCTTTAGTCAACCAAGGTTTCTTTTTTTGATTTTCTGGCTAGCAGTAGGATTCTGGAATTTTTTCTGAGTTTACCTATTGTATGTTTTACCTGTTCTTGTGTAAAATTGGGAAAAGCATAGGAAAAAGAAAAGCTACAAACCATTGCAGCTCCTCCTTTCTTGAGACAAAGTCTTACTAATTCACTAAGTAGCCTAGGCTGGTTTCAAACCTGCCATCCTCGAGCCTCAGTCTCCCACTCTGTATATGCCCTAGATTTGCCATAGAAACACCACGTGATGAGCCAGGTGTGGTGGTGCACACCTGTAATCCCAGCACTCAGGAGTCTAAGGCAAGAGAATTTCTGCATGTTCAAGGCCAGCCTGGGCTACAAAGTGAGTTCAAGGCCAGCCTGAACTGCATAGAGAAACCCCGTCTCAAAAAGAAAACATAAACGAAAACACCAAGTGATGGGACTCAGGCTTTGGATCTCAAAATGTCTCACAGAAATGTCAGAGAATTAAATCTTCCAGAGTGGTGGAAATATAGTTGTGTGCCACCATGCCCAACCTACACCTATATAAAATACATATCACTACCATTAACTATGATCAAAGATTTAATAATGATCTGTATTCAATACACCAATCTACCTACTTAATTTTCAAAGTTAGGTAGTTGTTTTTAATATTCTTTTTTTATTTTAAAGAGGATAAAACAATAAAACCAATCAAAACAAACCAGTGTAAGTGATACAGGACTTCAAAACATTATGAAATCAACAATAGTTACCATAATGCCTTTTGATGTCTTCAAAACAGCTGTAGATAACTTCGGACATAGTAAAAACCAAACAAAATAGAATAAAATAGAAACAATAAAAACAAGACAATGAATGCAATTAAGGACTTCAAAACAAGCCAGTAGTAAATCCAAAATGGCTACCATTATATATCTTGCTATCTTTGAAATAGCTGTTCCTGCCATCGGATTTAACATAAACAAAACAAAACAGAACAAAACCCAACCCAATAAAACAATGGAAACGATATATGACTTCAAAACAAGACCATAGGGAATCAACAATGGCTACAAGCCTCAGAAGGAGTTCACCTCTAGATGTCACGCTGGGTACTGCTATCCTCTGAACAGATAATCAGACCACTGGCCCTAGACCTGCAATGTCAGTGAAACACCAAAGCACCACAGGCACCCAATTGTATTTCACCTCAATAGCTATCATCACAGCCTGTGTTTCTCCAGATAAGCTGGTCGCTTACAGTGCAGGGGTGGGGGGGAAATGGCACTTCCTTTGCCAGCCTGCATAACCGGAAGTGGCTGGGGTCTGGCTGTCCCCAGTCCAGCAGTGGCCCACACATGGTGCTGGTTCCCAGACTGAGCTTCCCAGTGTGGCCTTATTCTCTCTTCCCCAAGTCCACAAATGGCTTTTTTTAATATTCTGATCATAGACTTCTGTTGTAGTCAGTGGGAGAGATGGGCTGTAATTGGCTGTGTTGTGAACAATGCCAGAAACAACACAAAATTTTAGAGAAAACATCAATCACAGGAAGCAGATCCCTGTTGCCCCTTGATCTTGGGTGGGAAGAGGAAAGTCAGCTATGAAGTGGCATGAGGAACTCTTAGAGTGATAGAAATGTTCTTTCTTGTGTAAGTGGTTGTAGAATTGTATATAGTAATCAAAACACAGAAAACTGTACACTTAAAGGGAGTGCAAATTATTTTTTTCAGTACCAGAGATTGAAACCCATGGTTTTCCCACTAAGCTACCTTTCTGACCCCTTTTTTATTTTTTTATATTGAGACAAGGTCTCACTAGACTGCTAAATTGCCTGGGTTGGCCTTGAATCTTGAACCCTCCTGTTAAGAGCGGTAGGATTACAGATGTGTGCAACCTTGCCCTTGTCACTTAGCTTAAAACTTGTAAATAGTTTGATGCAGAAAACCTTACAGATGAAATCTATGGTTAATTTGAAAAACTTAAACCTAGGTTAATGTAAGGCATGCAGGGAATCCATTTAAATGTAAAGGATGTAGAAAAGCATACACAGATCTCCTGCCATCTTTGACTCACACTGCGGATCAACCCCACAGACATCCTTAAGAGGAGAACTACCTTCAGAATGTACACGTTCAGACATCAGAGAAGTCATACTGGAGAAAGATCACATGCATAGAGTGTATGTAGAAGTCATTTGAACTGAGTCACCCTCTCAGGAAATAGTCCTTCCACATGTGTTGAGTGTGAGCATCTTTCCTGAGATTTTTTTCAGTGTAATTCAGAACTCACAGGAAGAGAATCCTATGAATATAGTCTTTCACTCTATTCCTCTACTAGCAATATGGATGTGCACTGGAAAACAGAACAAAGGGAAGGCTGTAGACAGAGCTCAGCCCTGATGGTGCCACATCAGAGAACTCATACTAGGGAGGCCTTGTGCCTGTCCAGTGGGGAGGGACCTCACATGTTCTCACATGTCCAATGTAAGAGAGTTCACTCAGAACAACCCCAGGAATCTGTGTTGACAAGCTCTCAGTTATAGATTTGATTTGATTTGATTTGATCTGATTTTAATTTGGTAAGGGATCAAACTCATGACCTCACACTTGCCAGGCTGGCACTTATGCCACTGAGCTATATCCCCAGTCCTTTTATCTTATTTTATACAGGAAAATTTGTGCATATTAGAGAAACTCATTGAACATGATCAACGTGCAAAAACTATTGTTTGATACTCTTTTATTGGACCTCAGAGACAAACCATAAAGGAATCAAAAGTCACAAGTTATTTTTGATCCATAAACAAATACACTACCCATATGTACTTAGGCTACATGCACAAAATTTCTTGCAGTCACAGTGAGCAGATGTGGATAAATCTACTCTATGTGCCCCTGATTTGCCACAGAAACACTATGTGATGGTTTGGATCTCATATCTCACAGAAATAACTGCTACAGGTCAGCAAGCATAAAGCACTTATCAGTGCAAACAGCAGTTCCATCTTCTAACATCACATACCAATCAGAGAACCGCCAGTCCTGAAGACTTATGCAGAAATTCTACATGTTTTGGAATCATACAGACCAATATATACATAATTTTATAACATTCAAAGAAGAGGGCTGAATGGGATGCCATCCACACTTCCCCTTTATAGACCACATGTTGTCACTTATAACAAATAAGAGCTTTATGCTAACTTAACATTTTGTCAGTGGTATTTTATTTATTTAAAGATAGGCACAATAAAGAATTGTAAGCAACCTTACACTTCAGGGGTCATTTCCAGTGCCCAGGCAGGATAAAGAAAACATATGACAGCCTGGTAATGTGTCCACACTCCAAGGATGATGTGAAGCTCACCATCTCCAACCAAAACCCTTTTTTAAATGGAAGGTGTAAACATGATTGGTTTTCTCTTCTGAATCCTGGATGTTACAAAACAAAGATTCCAGAAACAAATTTTAATTCTAGGATTTTATACTCTGTAACAAAGATATCATTTGTGTAGAGAGAATAAGTATTTATAGACTTGTTCAGAAAAATTTCCCCAACATAACGTAATACTAATCACAACGGAAGTCTGAGCCATGTCCCCAAAACACATGCAAAAGGATGTTTGGAGAAGCTTTAGTCATAAGAAAAAGCTGGATATATCCCAGAAGTCCCTTGATAGCCAGGTGTGGTGGCGCATGCATGAAATCTTAGCACTTCGGAGGCTGAGGCAGGAGAATCACCATGAGTCGAAGGCTGGCCTGAACTGAATTGTGCAGAGACCCTGTCTTAAAAAAAAAAAAAAAGTCCTTCAATAATAAAATACATGGACAAAATATGGGACACCCACACAGTGGAACACTGTCAAACAGTTTTTTAAAAAATGAACTACTAGTAAACAGCAACTTAGAAGAAACTAAAAAGTAATGAGTGAAAATAGCTAGACACAAAACAAAACACTAGTTGGTTATCTCTGGGATACTGCCCAGAAAATGTATGAGTTTTTTAGAAATGGAAGAGTTTTGACCTGTGCAATGCCTGCATATGTAAGTGTGTAGGAACATAAAAATCCACTGAGTTGGGCATGTTGACAGAAGTCTGTAACCCCAGCACTCTGGGAGGTCTAAGGAATTTAGCAGCTTAGTGAAACCATCTCAAACTAAAAAGGGCTGGGTATGTAGCTTAGTGCCAAGTTCCAGGTTTAATCTCTAATACCAATAAACAAATACGGTGGGAATATAGCTCAGAGGTACAGTACCCACAGTTTGAGCCTCAGTACCACAAAGGAGAGAGGGTAGGGAAAGAAATTTCAAGACAAATTTATTCTCATCATACTAGAGGTGGGATGTACAAAATCAGTGTCACTGAACAAATTCAGCAGGGTTGCACTCCCTGAGAGGTTCCAAGGGATAATTCATTCCCTGCCTCTTCCGGCATCTTATGGTTGCTGTCTTTCTTCAGTTTATGACAGTGTAACTCCAATCTGCCCTGCTGGTCCAATCACTTTCTCCTTTTCTATGTGTAGATAATCCTAGCTTCTCTGCCTCTCTCCAGTAAAGACATGTAATCAAGGGTAATCTTATCTCCAGAGGCTTAAGTACTGCTGCGAATACCTGTTTTAACAAGCTAACAATCACAGGATCCAGGGATTTGAATCTGACCTCTTTTGGAGTCATTTTTTCAGTCCGTCACACTGTCCTAACCTTTAGTCAAAACCCTGGGCTTCACTCCCAGCTTAAATTCATTCCTTAAACGCAGTCACCATGAAAAGAATAGTTGCACCAACTGGCATGGGCCAGAGCACCTGCATGCCCCTGGATTAGTCACTGAGGCAATGGAACAGAATGAGGCCACATGGCTCCAATCCAGTGAGGACCATTCCCTGGGGCTGAGACTGAGAGGCAGCCACATCCATGGCTTCCAGAAGGGTACTTGGAGTGTCCATGGGGAAGGAGTGGGTGTGCCTCACATCTGAATTCGACCTTCTCATTCCAAGATTGAGGTGCTGACTTCTTTCCTGAACACAAGGAGGAGCTCACACTCTACCCTCACAGTCCCTGGAGCCAACCTGGCTCTCCCAGCATTCACTGAAACTCCTACCAGGGTCTGTGCCTCCTGCCTGCTCCCTGGATATTGACTCTCCATTCCAGATCTCTATTAACAAATCCGGAACTATCCAGCAAAGAAATTTCTCTCCTAGAACTTCCAGAAGAAAAGCATACCTGCTGACACCTTGATTTTCGTCCAATAAGCAAATTTTGAACTTTTGACTTCCAGAGCTGTGAAATGTTTTTATTTAAAGCCATCCAGCTTTGGTATCTGTTACAGTTCTAACTGAAAGCAAACACAGTCCCATGTCAACTTCATCACTCAAATGTTGCACACTTACCTGTGATCCTGGGAACTGGGCCATGAAGAGCCTTGGACTAACCAAGAGTACACTGAGGAGAGCTGAGCCCAAAGATGGAACCTCTGCAAGTCACAGCCGAGCCTAGGAACCAGCCCTGGAGGCCCCTACCTCTGGGTTTCACACAATTAAAGACAAAAGGTGGTGGTACATTGTTACCTGTGGCCAACAAAGCATCTTACATGATAAGCTTCCCTTGCCACCAACCAGTCAAGCTGAGTCAGGATCTGGGCATCCTAGGGGTAGCCTTCACAGGTGACCAGGTCTCCAGGTAAGCTAACCCTCACGAGCCTGACTCAGAGTCACTCCTTGGGAGGTAGATACCACAGAGAGCAGAAACTGTTCATCAGGCATGGCCCAGGAACCTCAGCTGCAAGTAAGGGGCACCAGCCATGGGGCTGCAGGTGGCAAAAGATAACCCAGAGTCCCAAGAGTCTGGAGTGAAATCAAGCTGAAGGAAGCAGTAAGTGGTGATTTTTTGTTTTTCTGTACTACTGGGGATTAAACCCAGGGCCTGTGCAGTAAGCTACATCCTGTCTTTTTTAATATTTTTTAATTTTGGCCTGGGTCTCCCTAAATCACCAAGTTGCCCAGGGTAGCTCAAACTTGCAATCCTCTTGCCTCAACCTCCTAGAATTGATCACTGCACCCAGCTGAAACCCTTTTGAATACTAATTGCTGTGGACATTTCTCAAATCGGAATCCAATTTGTTCCTGTGAAAACCAGTTCCTTTCCTCACATTTTGAGGAGGGGAGTACAAAGTCATGTATAAGCGCTAAACCTCTCAGAAGGCTCCACTGTAATTTTATTTGCTATTTTATTTGATCTGGTGATAAATCTGGAAAAACTGACACTTTTAAACACTGGCCTTCTTGTCCTGGAACATAAGCATTTTCATCTACGTAAACTTACAATTACTTCCAAATACCTATTTTTACATAAGCCCTCTGAATTTTATCAACTGCATTTTTTTTATGATTCTACTGTAAAAGTCTTTTTTCCCAACATATTTGTTACAGTTACTGGAAAGACTTTGTACATACACATTTGAGTCTTGATTTATGTCAATTTGTTTCACATTCTGCCTGGTTTATTTTGATCTCAAATGATTTTAAAACTTTTCCTTTGGGACTGTGAAAGAGAATGAGAGAGACAGAGACACAGACACAGAAAGACAGAGACACAGAGAACAAACTCAGGGCCTTTGCACTGAGCTACAACCCACTGAGCTCACTAAATCCTTAAGGTACCTAGGGTAAGCCTGAATTTGGGCTCTTCCACAGTGGTACTTCAGCCTATTTAATAATCTTATTTTTAACTAGAAGAACAACTAGAAATTTAAAATTCGGATTGGTGAGAGCAGCTTTTCTTCTTTGGTTTGGATGTATATAGCCATTCAGGGTTGTTGGACAGAACATGAAAAAGACTGAAGAAGAAAAATAGTTTTTTTTGCAGCACCAGGCATCGAACTCACAGCCTCGTTCTTGCCAGTGAGCTAAATCCCCGTCCCTTGTCTTTTTGAGACAGGCTCTCGCTATGACATTCAGGCTGGCCTTGAGCTCACTTTGTAGCCCAGGCTGGTCTCGAACTCGCAACAATCCTCCTGTCTCAGCCTCCTGAGTGCTGGGATTACAGGCATGGGCCACCAGGACTGGCAGAAGTCAGTTTTCACTGTAGAGGAAAAGGCACTTTTAAAGGCAAGGAGAAATGCTGAAGTGAGTTGTACTCAGGACCAGCAGTCAATATGTATCCAACTTGCTCTTTGCATTTTAGTGGCTAAAAGGTAACACATCCCCACACTGCGGACTGCTGCGGTGAAAGCAGGAGCACAGTTTGAAAGATGTCAGTGGTCAGAAGCAGCACAGAGAATCATGCACTTGCAGACCTTCCAATCTGTGAAGAAACTTTTTTATGTGGTTTCTCAGTTACCTATAACCAATCACAGCCTGGCAAATACAGTGCAAGGCTATGAACTGGCTTATTCTAAACCCTCTTCACTCCTGTGTCCTCCATTCTATGGACTTTCTACATTACACCATCAAGTAGACAACTTTCTGGAGGTTATTTGTTCTCAGCCTCTGCTCACTGCTCAAATTCTTTGCCTTTGCCCCTGTGCGAAGTCCTGCATACACTATTTTGTTGGTCTTACCTTTGATGTTGGAAGTAAGCAAGTAAAGAACATACAAGTAGCAGTAATAGATCGAAAAGCCCCCTTTCTGAGAATTAAACACTAGTTTTCGGATAAATTTTAGACAAAAAGGGGCCGGGGATTTAGCTCAGTGGCATAAGAGCCTGCCTGGCAAGCGCGAGGTTGTGAGCTTGAACCCCGGAACAACAACAAAAAAATTAGACAAAAAATGTAATTTACTAACTGCACCAACAATCAAGGTGAAAGAAATGTGGCCCAAGATTGGATCATTTCCACCATGGGAATAAAAATTGACACTCCCTGGAACCAGTTTAACAGGCAGTGGGCGAAGAGCATGGAGAGAGGCAGGGTTCTCAAACCCTGCAGGAAACCCTAGGGCAGAGAATGGTGGCCCTGAGCCCCAAGCAGGAGAGAGAGAGCATTAAAGCGCCCGCTCTAATGCAAGACGAACCCACGCGGGGCGGGGGGCCCGGGAAGAGAGCACGGAGCGTGGTCGATGGGAAGACAGCGGTCACTTGGCTGCCCGGGTGACAAGGGGAGTCGCGGTGGGTGGCCCCTGCCGCACCACCCGCTCACAGGGACTGGGGTAGTGACCCCGGCGCTTCTCGCCAGACGCGGAGGAGCTCTGCAGGCCAAGCCTCCCCGGGAGTAGGACACCCGCAGCCCCACGCACAGCTCTGGCCGTCCCTCCGCTCCCAGGAACCAGCGGGACTCTCATCCCGCACATTCCGGTCTGCCAAGCCTCTCCCAGACCTACCCCGACCCGGGCGAACACCTGGCACCGCCGCCGCGCCGCTAACTCCGCCTAACTCGAGTCCCAAATCCTGCGGTCCGCTGCCCTAGCTCCGCCCCGTCCAGGAACTACACGGACATTGGCTCCGCCCACACGCTTCCCGCCTGTGCTGTCCCCGCCCCTTGCCGCCGTCGCGCGCAGCCAGCTAAACCCGCCCCCGCACTTCCGGCCCCATCCCGCCGACCGCAAGGCATCCGTCGGGCCAACGCCCTCCGCCACTTCAGGCCCGCCCTTTCGGTCCTCCCCTCGCTCGACTCGGGTCTGCCCACGCGTGGTCAACCTCGGGATAAAGCACGATTCCTCCCCGGCCTCAGTCAGTGGCCACGGACGTGCTGGGCCCTGGCAAGCTAGTTCAGGTACCTTCCACCCGAGTCCTCCCCCTGCGTCGCTGGGCAGTCGACGACACCTCACAGCCGGTCGCTTCTTTGCCGGCGTCCCGGACGGCGAGTCAAGATGGCCGCCGCAAGAGGTACGCAGGGAACCTGGGAGTTGTAGTCCGGCTGGCGCGCTGACGCACTTCACCACGGCCGTCGGGCGCCATTGTGCGGCACGCGCCGGGTGAGTACAAGGTGGACTGCCTTTTTCGGGGTCCGCAGGTCGAGTGTGGCCCCAGGAATGACTTGTGTGGCGCTGAGAGGTCGGGCGTGGGCGACACGAGCCGAGCGTTCCGCGACCTGCGCGCCGTCCCTACCTCGGTTTCCCAGGATTCCGCTCGCTGCGAGGGTTGCTGAGGACGAGGACAGCATGGCAGCCGGGCTACCGAAGCCGTGGTTTTCTGTGAGTAGCGACGCCTGCGTGCTGAGCCCTCACCCCCGAGGGCGGCAGCGGGTGGAACTGCCTCTCGTCCCCAGAGGCCCCAGGAGGGCCCCCGCCTGCGGGAGTAGCTGCCTGGTCTCTTGGGGTGGATCCATGAGGGCGGGCGAGGATTTGTCCAAGCAGGGATTGGCATCGGACTCGTGCTTACTTAAGGATCCACTTCGGGGTCAGCCATGAAGTAACGTGAAGCCGCGCCGGTTGGGACACTCCTGTAATCCCAGCAGGGAGGCTAAGGCAGGAAGATCGAAGTAAACAGCCCAGTCTGGGCATTTCGGGGACTTATGAGATCCTGTCGTAAAATTTAGACAATAAATTAAAAATTTAAAAGGGCTGGTGATGTTGCTCCTTGCGAACGCTCTGTGTTCAATCCCCTGTACTGGGGATTGTGGGTATGTGTTGAGTTAAGTTATAAAAAGAGAGGTGGAGATGGATCCCTGGCAGGTGAAGAAGGTAGAAACAAGAGCCAAAGGTGGGGGATGAAAGCTTGAATGTGGTGATTCAACTCCGGAAATTCCCTTGGAGGTAGGTATGTGCACACCAATCTTAAAAGTCAGATCCTTAAATTAAATGAGCAGGTTTTCGCAGACCAGAGGTCTCACTCTCCCTCCTTACTGTGACCTGAATAGAGCCAGACTTAGGTTTCCTCAGGGTGTCAAATACAGGAGCTCAAGATGAGACAGGATGAATGGTTTCAGATCATCCTTCCCCCTGTTTGTCACCATGGAGGAGTTTCTGCCCCAGCTGAACAGGCTCCTGTGGGTTTTAGGAACCGGTGGTCTTTGAAGATATAACACTGGCTTTTACCCCGGAGGAGTGGGGACTGCTGGACCTCAAACAGAAGTCCCTGTACAGGGAAGTGATGCTGGAGAACTACAAGAACCTGGTCTCAGTGGGTAAGGCTGGCCTCCATGCCAAAGATCTGTGCTTTGTTGCACCAAAGGTATTGTGGAGGTGTCTCCTTAGGCTCAGACTTGAGGAGTCTGAATGGAGGAATTTAAGAGTGGGGCCTGAGAGAGGGGGCTTGTTCTTGTACCCACAGGAAAAAGGTGGTTTCTCAGTATGGCTTCTGAAGCATCACTCCATCTGTCCCTCTATGCCCTTAATTACAAGGGTTCACTTATGGGGATGTTTTCAGCTGCAAAAGTGAATGTTTTTGGTTTGTAATGGTTCCAGACAATGAGGTCTCAGTGTCCCAAAGCTCAGGTGTATACTGTGCTCTTCAAAGTTCCTGATCCCTTTTGCCTCTGTGGTTCTCATGAACCCTTCTATCTCTGGCTAGTCATTGCTTCACTGTTGCTTCAAGCTTTGTGTCTGTGTTCAAGGCATAAACAAGGGAAAGGGACAGCCCTGGCCAGCTCTTTAACAGCTTTTACATTTAGCTAGAAGGCAGAAACTTTCCAGACTCATACTTTTCACCCCAGCCACTTCTGTTCTCAAGGGAATCTAGGAAGTCCAATAGAAGGAATGGATATGTTCTATGTGACTGCCATAGGACCAAAGTCTTTTCATGCCCTAGCAGGGCAGAAGCCAGATACTGTGTATGTTGCACCAGGACAGCATTATTTTTTTTCCCCTGAACACAGACTTCCCCAAGTACTGTCTCTTTTCCCTTGAGCAGAACATCAGCTTTCCAAGCCAGATGTAGTATCTCAGTTAGAGGAGGCAGAAGACTTCTGGCCGATGGAGAGAGAGATTCTTCAACACACAATTCCAGGTGAGAACCAGACACATGGGAGTTCTGCAGAGCATGGGCCAGCTGGTTAGGCAGAGATCAATCAGTGTCTCAGTATCTTAGAGGCCAATAGTGAGAACCAGGTGAGGTGCTGTGGGAGACTCGAGCTCCAGGTTTTCTTCTGATCTCAGCAATGTTCTGCTTGGTTGAAAGTGAACCCGTTACTGGTGGCAGGTAATTAATATGTTGACCATGGAGTCCTTCACTTTTTCTACTCATCATCTACTGTTCTTTTCTTGTACAATCATTTGTAATTCTGGTGTGTTCTTGTGGCCAGGTTATTGGGGCTTTTTTGAGACAAGGACTCACTGTATAGATCAGGCTGACCTCGAACTTGTGATCTTTCTCCCTCAGCCTCCTGAGTATTTGAATTACAATTGTGGGCCACTATGCCCAGCTAGGCAGGCCATATATGTATAAAATCATACAGGTAAATACATTTTTCAGGTATTATGCACAATTCAGGCAGGTCCTGTATCATTTTTTTTTAAAGAACTCCACATTTGATTTATTGTAGAAAACTTCCCTGTATACATTTTTCTGCATGTACGAGTTGGGTTTTTTTGTAGGTCGAATTTCTAGAAATGGATTCATAGGATGCACAAACGTATAAATTAAAAATCTGGTAGCAATAAATTGTGTAAATCTTTCATAATACTGATTGCTGCGACCCATGCAGCTCTTGAGGTTCTTGGGGTGAAGGACCAAGAGAGGATGAGAAAATGAAGAGACAAAGCTGGAGTGTCAGGTGGAGCCCTTATCCTCCTGATGGGAGGAAAGCAACTGTTCAACCAATGTAGCATGTTTGTTTATATATTTGGAAGGATGATGTCAGTTTCAACCCCACTGCCTAGGGGCTTGGTGTTTTTCTGGGCTGTAGCACCTTCTTCACCTGTCTTGCCCCAGGTGCTCTTTGTTTTTGGTAGGATCATGTCCTGGCCAAGCACAGCCCTGCCCTTGTGGTCTGCACTGAAGGTTTCCACCTTCAACAGCTCCCAACAACAGATCATTGCTGAAGTACACCAGCAGTCCTCATCACCAGAAGTTTTTAATGGCCTCTTTAAGGTTTGCCTGTCTTATAGGCAAAGGAGAATGTGTTCAGTTCAGTTCACATTTTCTTAATGACTGACAAAATGACTCATCTTTGTGGGCTCGTATATTTAACCCCCTTTTATTTTTGTTTCTCTTTTTCTTCCTTGTGTGGCCCTGGGGGTTGAAACCAGGGTTCAACATGTTCTAGGCAAGTACCATACATCCCTATCTCTTTTTAAATTTATTTTAAATTTCGAGACAAGATCTTGCTAAGTAGTCTATGCTGGACTGAAGCTTGCAAGCCTCCTGCTTCAGCTCCCTCTGTAGCTGGAATTACAAACATACACCATCATGCTTAGCTATTTTTCCCTTTTGAGCTTATATATTTTAGATATTAGTACTGAAATATATATAACCCAGACCAACAGTTTTGTGTGTTTGTTTTTTTGGAAACAGGGTCACACTATGTATTCCAGGCTGTCCTCATGCCTCAGCCTCCCAAGTGCTGGGATTACAGATGTGTGCCATCTTGCCCGGCTCTTTTGTATTTTTAAGTATAGTAATCTCTATACAGAAGATTTTGATTTTGTTTTTGAGACAGGGTTTTCCTGAGTTGTCGAGGCTGGGCTCAAACTTGTAATCCTCATACCTCAACCTGATATGCTGATATTACAGGGGTGTGCCACTCTCTATGCAAAAATTTTGTGACCCAATTTTTCTTTTCCAACTTCTCCTTACATATTCATTTATTTTGGTGGTGTCAGAACACTGACTTATATCCCTAGCCCGTGTTTATATTTTTTCCCCCGTGTTTATTTTTTCCCACTGTGTTTATGTTTATACTGGGTTTCATTTCTCATCATGTAGGCAGATTGTCCAAATACTTCCATGTATTCAAGCATTTTTTGCTTTTTGAGATTTTCTTTAATGTATGACATGGAGCACAAGTTCTTTCAATATAATTTTCTGACTCAATTCTGTTTATTGGAAACACTTATCTTTGCATGGATTAAATTCCCATAGTCAATGCATAGGTCTCAAGACTGCTGGGTTCCTTTAATCTCTTCTCTCTGAGGAAGCCACAAAGCTATACTAATTACAGCTTCATAATGAACTTGGATGAATATTCCTCTGGCAGTGTAAAAACAACTTCTTAGTGGTCATTGACCATCTAGTTCTTCAGGTAAGCACTTACATTAGCTTGTCTGAGTTAATTGAGGCACTGTGGACATCAACAGTTCTCCACATCTGAGGAGAGCTGGCTTCTCAGATGAGAGGAGATGGAGTAGTGTCCCAGGATATAATCCAGGTGAGGAGAAGCTCTTCAGGATAGCTTCTTGGGGCTGGGCCTGACATGATTGAGACCTGTGTCATCTCTGTTCTGTCAGAGGGTCCTTCATGAGATACTTTCCTTCTTCCTTCCTTCCTTTTTACAGCTCACAAATATTTCTGGCAGGCTTCTGCTTTTTTCTGCAATATAGTAAACAGGTGATAAACCAAAGACCAAACATAATCCCTGTAGCCATAGGCCTCATAGTCTAGCAAATAATGGCCTACAAACAGGTTCCTCAGGTATACTGGCAAAGTGTGAGAAGCACCAAGGAGGAATTGTTCAAGGGGGTATTTTGTCACAGTGCAGGCTTGACATTGAACTGGTTTCTTCTGGCAAAGAAGTCTGTGGACATTAAAAGTGATGGTGAAGAGAGCTTCCAGGCATGGACACACAACTTGGGGTGACCATGAGGTGAGAAAGATCTAGATGCTATTCAGCAAACAGAAAGTTGTCCAGTGAGTTCAGTGTAGATAACTGGAGCATGAAGACACGCAAGTTACATTCAGCAGAACCCTCGAGGCCTCGAGAGCTGTGAGGGGAGTTTGATTTACATTTTTTTTCCTTCCAAATCCATTTTATTTCAAGAATAAAAAGAAAACTACAACAAAATTTCAAAACACATCAGCCATGATTTCCATTCTTGAGCAGGGTGGGAATGTGGCATTTCACAGCACTGGCAGTTTGTGAAGGAAGAGCTTTGGAAAGGCACAGACAGAGGCTACAGTGTCATCTAAGGGAGAAATGGTTGAGAGAATAGTAGCAGGTTGGGGAGAAGCAGTTAGGTTGATTCACAGGGGACTCAGTAAGGCTGGGTAACTAACTGACTTGGGGTCAGAAGAAAGCTGCTGGGGAATTCCTCATTAGCAAGCTAAAACATTACAGGATTTCCTGTGAGCTTTGTAATCTTAAAAATGCATGGTTTTTGTTTTTGTTTTTTTGTATGTTCATGTTTTATTTTGAAAATACAAGGGAGGAAAAAATTATTCCTAGATTTTTACCTTAGGCAATTACATGGAAAAGTCTGGCAAAGGCATAGACTATGTTGAAGTGCAAAAATGTTTGTTTGTTTGTTTGTTTGTTTGTTTGTTTTTTGGTACCAGGGATTGAACTTACAACCTTGCACTTGCCAGACAGGTTCTTATGCTGCTAAGCTATATCCCAGCTACATAGAAATAACTTTTAGCCAAGAGTTGCACTAATCATGCATGGCTCTTGGGTGGAACACTTGAAAGTAAAGTATATTTAATCATTAGGAAAGCAGTGCAGAGAAGAGGTAAGCTTGCAGATCATTTAAGATTTTCAACTTAAAACATTAAAGAGGAACAATCCCAGTACTCTGGCAGGAGTATCACAGGTTAGAGCCCAGCCTGGGCAACTTAGTGAAATTCTGTCTCAAAATAAATTTTTGAAAAAAAGCCTCATTGTAACTCAGTTGGAGCACTGTGGATTCAATCCCCTGTAAGGGGGTAGGGGATGAAACAAGCCTTGCAAATGCAAATGTGGCAGCTGTTTTAAGCTTAGTAAAAGGACTGTTTATTTGTGTGTTTTTGAAAGTAAGAGAGGCAAATCCTTCTCTGGATTTCATCCTTCATTTAACCTGAGGGGAGTCCCATAAGCTACAAGAGTAAACTGGTAGAGAATGTAGGAAATCAATGAAACAGTTGTTTTATATAAAACATAATTCTTCAAGAAACAAGGTTAAATAAATGTTTAATGTGAGAAAGCCTAATTTTAGTGTAGTGTGACCTTATCTAAGAGAAGGCTTATACAAGAAATTGACCTATAAAAGCCAGGCATGGTGGCACACGCCTGTAATCCCAGCACTCGGGAGGCTGAGTTAGGAGGATCATTGCAAGGTTGATACCAGCCTTTGCTACAAAGTGAGCTCAAGGCCAGCCTGAACTGCATAGCGAAACCCTGTCTCAAAAAGACAAAAAGAAGAGAAAGAAATTGACCTATAAAGATTCTGGATGGGGAAAAGTATCTTTCATGAGTTTTTTAGTTTCTGAAAAGGACACAGAGAAGAATTCTCAGGAATGATTGTAGCAGGAGACTTCTGATCTCTCAGTCTTACTTTAAGAGAATTCATACTGCACAAAAAAATTACAATTGTATTGAGTTTGGAAAAGTGCTTACACCAAATACTATAACTAACTTTTGAGAACTCCAAAACCACGAGAATGTGATTGCTGTGGGAATGTTGTTTCCTTACCCAGCATCATAGGAGTGGTATGGCAGAGAATCTTAATATAATCAGTGTTAGTAAGGCTTCTGGTGTCGACTCCCTGACAAGCAGCCCTGCAAACAAGATAGTGTGGAAGCCCTTCAGTAGGAGTCCTCATTGTGTTCTGTATCAGAGGACTCATATGGGCAAGGACCATTGGAACATCATCTCTGCAGGCAAATCACTAGCCTTGACTCCTACCTTACTTGACAAAGTGAAAAAACTTAATTGAAAAGAGTTCCACTGAATAGTAAAATGAAATGTCCCCATCCTACTTTTATATCAGAAGTGGCACAGAAAGCAAACGTCTATGTAAAATCTTAATAGTATAATCAGGACCAACAGCTGTTTAGAACAATTATGTCAATTTTGACTCTAGTGGTACCAATAGCATCAAACAGCCTATAGGATAACAAACTGAGCTAACCCTTAATTTGCAACTTTTTAACTGTCTGAACTAGATTTGTGATTATATAACAAAATTATATAATAGTTTTGCCCTCGGGGTTAAAATTTAAGATGTATTAACAAAAAAATAAATAAATAAAATGAATTAAGGAAAAAATAGAGAAGTGGAAGAAGAGAAAGAGATTACAAGTAAGGTTGCAGGACAGAGGTAGATCACACCAGCTTGGGGAAACTGGTACAGAAGACTGAATGGAAAGAGATGGAAAAGATAAAATGAAGAACAAAACAGAACCACACCCACACTCAAAAAAAATGAATGAGAAAGGGGGAAAAAAATGAAAAAAACAGTCCATTTCCAAGATTCTCTCTCTTTTCACTAGTAGACAGCCTGTGGAGACAGAGGCCTGAATCATGTCACTCTATCCCAGCCGGCCAGTGGTTGCTTTAGCAGAGTAGTAGATAATCTCGGCAGACCTGCCCAAAGACCAGACTCATTGGGCTGCCTTCAGTCCAAGCAGTTTCCAAGGGTCTGCGCCCAGCTAGGAGCTGCTAGTGGAAGCCAGCAGCAGTTCTGGTTCCGGGCTTATGCTGCCCAACTCCAAAATGGCTTCAGGCCAGTCACTCCCATGGATTTAGCTCAGTGGTGTGAGCACCTGCCTGGAAAGCACGAGGTCATGAGTTCAATCCCTGGTATCAAAAAAAATTCTTTTTTTCTTGTAAAATGTATATGTATGCATATGCTCATGTATATATGAGATAAGATGTAGTATTAATTTAATTCATTGAAAAGAAAGGTTTGTGCTAATATGTGGACAGTCAAATTTCTATATCTCATACTCTGAGTAATTTAAAGACAGTACACAATGTATTAATCATTACTCTCCCATTGTTTTGAAATTTTGGGGGTTTATTCTTTTTAAAATTTAAAAAACAATTTTTTTCTTGTTGCCAAACCTGAATGTCTAGAGCAAGTTTTAAATAATATAGATGGGAACAGGTATCCTTAGAGTTTATGTCCCCATTGAGAGGACAATGACTGAATTACCAGGAGCTCAATAAGCTATTACTGAGTGTATAAATAGCTACACAAATTGCAAAAGACAAAGTGTCTTCAAGAAGGAGTATCTTGCTGGCTGTAATGGTACATACCTGTAATCCTGGCTCTGAGAGGTAGAGGCAGGAAGATCAGGAGTTAGAGGTATGGGTACTCCATTAGATGGGATCAATCAGCTGCTGGGTTGAAAGCCAGTGTATCCTTGGCCCCTAGTTGATATCTGAAGGTGTGGATATATTACCAGACCCTGTAGAGTATGTATATGCTGGTTTTCCCCCATACTTGTATCCACAAGATAAACTTCTTACCTTCTCACAGCTTCTCTGGCATATCCAAATGGCCAACATCACTGCTTTTGTGCTTAGTTAAGTGAAATAAGGCTTAGCTGAACATAGGTCCTGAAGTAGTACAGTAATCTATAGTTGGGAGAGAGACTAAGGGGCTAAACTACTAAGTGACAGTTGCTAAATAGCATATGCATTTTGTTACACGGGACAAAGGGATGATTCTTGGGCAGGATGGAGCAAGATGAAATGAGATTCTGTTATCCTACTAAGGATGGCATGTCATTTAAAACTAGCATTCTTTCTAGAATTTTCCATTTAATATTTTTGAACCATTGTATTAGACACATACTGATAAGTATTACACAGCTCCGAGTGGGTCACAGCTGTGGACTGGGTGGGTCAGAAACCAGGTTCACCTCTGCAGGCTATGAATGTAGGACCTACCATTGTCTCTGCCATGAAATGGAACGAATAGTTTCGGGTCATGGAGAGTGGTAAGGATTCTCTCGGAGGGCTTGGGGTGTGGTTCTTTGGTTAAGAGGACTGAGGTGCATAAGATGACAAGGGAGATCACTTCCCCACCAGTTTGTAGGCCTGTTGCTAGTCTCACTGACTGTGGTGTCCTTTGTTTTCCCACCCCCAGTAGGTGTCTTATAACTGTGAAGCCCAAGGGTTATGCAGGGTCGGGGAGCTATGGTGGCTTTATATCCACTGTACTCCCTGCACCTGTGGGACAGAGCTGCAGAGTTCCTGATTTCTAGACACAGACTCAGAGGCTTTACCAGGACAAGCCTTTGTGGACACACTTTAGCAATTTACCTTTCTGAGTGGGCACTCAATGGAAGGTGCTGAAAAAGTGCCTGGATTCCCCTAAGAAGTATACAAGATCAAGGTTAAAAGAGCAAATTGTATGAAATAGAATTAAAGAAAGCCCCAACAGCCGTTTTCCAGGGGGTAAAGCACTAAATAAAAATCCCTCCTGATACAAGAAAACAAAACCTTGGAAGTTATAAAGCTGCAAAGCAAGGGAGAGTGAAGATCATTTAAGTGCTGTTTATAATGGTCACATAATGATACCTGTACAGATCCACCAGGGAGTCTAGGTCTACTCAAGCACTTTGTCTTATGCTGTTGGGTTTCTAATAAATTCCTATCCCTGGCCTCCTGAGTTACTCTTAGGATAATTATGCCTAACAGTATTAATTGAAAGAAAATAAATGAACAGACTTTTTAGTCATCAGAGGTGTGGATAGAAGAGTAAACCTCTAGGAATCATAGCAGAAAAGGAACTAAGTAACAAATAATTTTTTTAACATAGATAATTCGAGACAGCAAACTCCTACCCCCCATGAAAAGAGCTTATTTTGGGGGAGAGGTTAGAAACAGATGCTCAAACGTATCTGATTAATCTTACCAAATGTAGGCAAGAGACTTTGCCATGGCTGAGAGTTAGAAGTCAGGGACCTCACCTGTCCATTTTGCGGCAGTTCACATCACTTTATAGGTCAAGTTTGTGAAGTGAGTACCAGGAAACCAGCACAAGCCACCATGGGGAGTCAAAAAATTCAGGAGGGAGAGAAGAGGAAGGATATGAAAACTTAGAAAAGGGATTGGGGATCCAAGACAAAGCACTTAGGGCTGCACTCCCTGACCTGCACATTTATGTAAGGGTGCAATACAAGTTTACTCTTGACATCATTTATGCCATTGACCATTAAGAGTACAATTAGGAGTCATACTCTGATGATTTATATTTTTCTACTTCTAAAACCTTTCCCTGGTCATTAAGAATTAGCATTTCTTTGTGAGACAGGCTAGAGACCTGGTTTTTACTGTTTTGTGCTCCCAGGGTGTTTCAAACTGGCTCAGAATTAAGTTTATCAGGTGTGCTCTTGTGGATACTGTTCTAGGACCCAAAGTACCTGTCTTACCCAGAGTTACTTGTTCTTGGCCCCAATGGAAGCAGAAGTGGGATTTTCTCGGACTTTGTACACTTAACAGTATTTAGAGGTGTCTTCTCAACCCTTTTTGCTTCTTGCTGTAACGTTTTAAGTACTTTAAAATTGACTCTTACAAAGTATATGAGTGATTTTTATGTTCACAAAATTAGGCAACCGTTACTACCATCTAATTCCAGAACACTTTTTATCACTAAAAGAATTTTATATCCATTACCCTTCACCCTCCAGTTGGTTTAATTCGTCCATCTTTTGACAACTGCTAATCATCTTTCTGTCTTTGAATTTGTCTGTTCTGGACATTTCATATAAACATAACTATGCCACATGTAACCTTTCATGTCTTGCTTCTTTTAGGGTGAATTTTTCAAAGTTCATCCATGTGGGCATATTGGCATTTCATTCCTTTTTATTTCAAATCTTTCATTTTATGAAAGACCACATTGCCGAGCGTGGTGGCGCACTCCTGTAATTCCAGCACTCGGGAGGCTGAGGGAGGAGGATCATTGTGAGTTCAAGACCAGCCTGGGCTACAAAGTCAGCCCAAGTTCAACCTGAACTGTATAACGAGACCCTGTCTCAAAAAGACCTAAAAAATAAAAAAAAAAGAAAGACCACATTTTGCTTGATGGTAGTTTGATTTAATGATCCTATGACTTGATGATAATGTAAACCTTGTGCATCTGATAGAAACTATAATGTGATGTTTGGTAGGTTAGATGTATGAAGTGCATTTTCAGCTAATGAAGTTTTGAATTGCTCATGATGATAAGAGGTTTTGTATATTCATCAGGTAATAGACTTTTATGGGATTTCATATTTTTAGCCACTAGAAATAATGCTGTCATGAACATCTTAGTATAAGTTCTACTAGGGGGCCAGGGATCTAGCTCAGCGGCCTAAGCGCCTACCTAGCAAGCGCAAGGTTGTGAGTTCAATCCCCGGTGCCGCAAAAAATAAAAAAAAGAAAAAAGAAAAAAAAATAAGTTCTACTAGGTATGTATAAATGGGGTTCCTGGGTTGTATGATAGCTGTGTGAAACAGTCTTAACAGCTCCTTAACAAGTTAAATTGTTACAACTTCTGTGTTTCTGCAGAGTCCCTGGCTTTTGTTTTGTTTGTTTTGTTTTGTTAGAGAGTTTTGGGTATTGAACCCAGGGCCTAGTGTACGTTAGGAAGGTGCTCTACCACTGAGCTACTACACCAGGCCCACTGTCCATCTTTGATAGTAGCCATCCTGGTGGGTATGGTTTTTGATTGTGGTTTTTTGGTGGGTGTTAACATTGAGCATCTTTTCTTGTGCTTGTGGAATATTTTGTCTCCCTTTGCTTTTAACTTACAGAATGTCCTGGTGCTGAGTCTCCACTGGCCTCTCAGTCGAGTCCTCTTCCTACTGAGAATTCTGTAATAAACATCAAGGTTGTTGAGATCCTCACCCTGAACCAGAAGGTGGCTGGTCCTCGGAATGCCCAGATTCAGGCCCTTTACGCTGAAGACAGTGGCCTGAGCACTGACAGCCTCAGGGAGCCAGCCCAGCAGCTAGGAACACATCCAACAGACCGTGAGGTTGCTCACCAGAGGTTCCGGCAGTTTCAATATGAGGAGGCCATGGGTGCCTGGGAGGCTATGACTCGGCTCCGTGAGTTGTGCTACCAGTGGTTGCAGCCTGAGGTGCACTCCAAGGAGCAGATCCTGGAGTTGCTGGTGCTGGAACAGTTCCTGGGTGCACTGCCTGGGAAGTTCCAGGCGTGGGTAGAGTCACAGCACCCTGAGGACTGCCAGGCAGCCATAGCCCTGGTAGAGGATGTGACCTCAATGTCCCAGGAAGGCGGTGAGTATCATGGAATGGTGGGGTGACAGATACTGTCTAAGAGGGTACTGGAGAGGAGGGGAAGGGCTGTTTCTACTCTACAGACCAAGGGTACCTGGTCCCATACATGTTACCCAGAGTAACTGAAATCCCATGACGATATCCTGCACTGTGTTCTTTAACAAACCTTCCACGGGCTTGCAGTAGAAGTTTGTGTAAATAGCTCTTTCCTATAATCCCTTTGGGATGCAGGTTACATGCAGCCATCCACCTCTCCAAAAGGATGAAGTGGTGACCAGGGCACCACTTGCTAAGCCTGAGGCCCAACAGGAAAGGTGGAGCTATGACAAATGAGTATGCATGTGGCATTGCTGGGGTGGGGAGGAGGCCAAGGGTACTGCAGGACATGTGGAGGCTTAGTCTCTACAGCTGAGACCTACATGAACTAGAACTAAGCCAAGTGAAGAAGGGGGCAGGAAAGACATGCCAAGCAGAAGTCACATTAGCTACAAGGTCCCAAGATAGACAAGATCACAGTACAATATGCATAAGTTAGGAAAACATCGGGTAGATCTGTGGTGGAAGGAAACAGAGGGTGGGGCCGTCCTACTAGGGTTCTAGTAGGGATCTTTTCCTTTGAAAATGAGATAGTACTTGTTGCCCGGGGCGTGGGTGATTTTTGTGTCTCAGCCTCCTGGGTAGCTGAAACTACAGCACACACCTGCATACCAACTTGTAGGAATTTGCAGGTTGCCTTACAGCATTGGACAGTGTTATGCTGTGGCAGTGGGTATCTGTCCTGAGTTGTCCATGTGAGCACCCCATTCTGATGTGGGCTTTGGTCTCCTGGCTGTAGCAAGTAGGGATGGTAGACAGAGGATGGGGCAAGGCACAAAGGACATTGGTCACCCCATAACCAATGGTATGCTCCCTGCAGGGGCTGATGGTTTGGGCAGGGTGATGGTAGGTGGGGTAAGGGCACTTCCAGGTGAGAGTCTGGGATTTGATTCTTCCATTGGGCCAAGTTTTAGGAGCATCAGTGCTCTTATGTTGCTCACCTTTATCTTCCACGTGCCCAGGTACTTTAGATGTTTCTGGAGTGAAGACAGTAGGCTGGTTGACATTTGTGCTTGCATAGGAAAGAGGAAGCAGGCAGGCAGGAATAGGAGCTGTCCATTTTGGGTACACTGAGTGTTGTGTTAACAGTCATTGCCCCAAAGCTGCCCATGTCTGAGAACCTGGATCAATAGAGGATGTTACCTCACTTGGCCACAGGGATTTCATGGAGTTGTGGAAGGAGACACAATGACAGGAACAACTGGGCATGGTGGTGCATGCCTATCGTCCCAGCACTTGGGAGGCTGAGGTAGGAGGATTGCTGCAAGTTCAGGCCCAGCCTAAGCTACATAATGAGTGCAAGGCCAACCTGGACTACATACTGAAGGCCTGTCTCCAAAAAAAAGAGGAGCAAAGGTGATACAGGAAAGGGCCCATGAGCCAGGATTTGGAGTAGGCTGTAGCAGCTGACAAGGCAAGGAATAGGTTTTCCCCTTGGACCTCCTAAAGGACCACAGTCCTCCTAACTCCTTCACTTTAGCTTAGTGATGCTCATGGCAGACCTCTGATCTCTAGAAGTTTAAAGTGATTTGTGTTCATTTGAGCCACTAAATGTATGGCAACTTGTTATGGCCCCAAAAGGTAACTGAAACAGATGTTAAGGGAGACAGCTGTAGAGCTCCTGAGATCAGTCACCCTGTGTTTAACACCGCAAGGATGGACAAAGTTGTTTAATTCACAGAGGAAGACAGGAAGAAACCTCCAGAGAGTGCTGAAAATAATGCATTTGTGCTCAGTGTGTTAGT
>RJWT010005401.1:0-17583 GCA_004365215.1 Cuniculus paca | reverse complement strand
TGGCTCTTGTGCACAGTAAACCAGGGCACAGAGAAGAGTATTAAATTTAAAAATGGTGAGATTAGATGCACAAAGGTGGTTTCTCCATCTGAGTTTGGTTCTCAGTTTCTATGGGGACACTCCTTTTACCCCATTTGTGGTTCCCATAATGCTTATCAAATGCTGTTGTAACGACCTGAGATTGGGGAGGGTTGGAGCCATGTTGGGCTCTTTCACAACCAAAACTACTCACCCAAAGGTGCCCTAAAATGTCAGGATCTTAAGTAAATATCAGGTTATGCAATGTACTCAGTAAGGTTGCAAAATAAGTTCAGTTGGCTAACTGCTGCTGGGTAATTATAAATAGATTTTAAAAAGTTGAAAATTTAGAAAATCCTCATTGAAAAGTAAAAATCAGGACCTGATAAGAATAAAACAGGTCTGATTCCCCAGTCATTTCTTTCTGCACTGCTTTTCTTTTTCCATATTGGTTCCTCATATTCTCCATCATCTTTGCAGCATCTGTGCCTCTATTATTCTCATCTCTTCCTTCCCCCGCCCTGCCAGGGATCCCTCTACCCAAAAGTTATTTTTCTAAATGCACATACTTTACACAGGTCAATGAATATCTGCATTTTGAACTTTTGTTCTGTTATAAGCATAGTGAGGTTTTCTTCCCAGTACCCTAAGCCCTGCAGAATGATGGGAGAGAACAGGCTATAAGACAAGGCTTGGATTAATTTAACATCTACTTGATAAAGATTTTTATCTTAACTAAGGTGTAAAATAAAAAGCATACAAGCATAAGAAAATGAGATACACAAACCTTTCCTTCTCCCAGTATTTTCTTAGCTCTGTGTCATCTGCTATTCTCTCATAAATTCAGGGACATTTCCCACCTCTGCTTGTGAGAACACATTGAAATTGCTTCCCTGAGTGCCTGGCAGAAGCTGCCACACTGTGTGTTGTTTGAGTAGCTCCATTCGGCTGCATGTTCTACAGAGGAGAGAAGCATATGGCCTTGACTGTTAAAAATATTCATGAGTCATGTTGCCCAGTACTGAAGTACAGACACCTTACTGGCAATTTCCCAACAGCTCATATTGATTTACATCATGGAATGAAGACCAGATGAAGTTCCAGGAGGTATTTGGAAGAAACAGAATGCAATGGCACAAGTTAGAATTTGGTCAGGATGCTGGGTTGCCTGTTCCTTCTGGAAAGAGAGATGGAGTGTTGGTGGAATATAAAAGTAAGAGATCCCATTCTATGGTCCCATTTATAGATCCAGAATTCTGTTAAAATCTTTAGAAAGAAACTGAATAATCTTTAAAGAGAGGGTTCCTCTGTTCATTGACTTCCTTGCAAAATGCCCCTTCCCTCGGTGACCACTAAGAAATCATGTTGGTCCAGAACACTACTGACTCACATCCCCATGCTACTCTCAAAAGATTCTTCCAGGAATAAATTTTCATGGTTTTAGAAAATTATGGTTTTGACTTTTTAAGAAATTTCTGAAAAAGTCTAGGTTGTGGATTTTTGTTATTATTTGGATGTTGTTTTTAACATTCTGAAAGTTTCTATGGAATTGAACCTGAGTGTGTCTGGCTTTCTAGGGATATTTTACACAATTTGCCAAACATCAGGATTAAAGCAGTACTGTTAAAACATGTAAGGGGATAAAAGGGCTTGGCTCTCAGATAGTCTAAGTGTAGGCAGGCAGGATCACTATAATAGTTTCATGATTTAGAATACAATGTACTATTTGCCCTTTGTTCCTCCTTTCTATTGTAAATTAATCATTAGAGAGCTCTCTCTGAAGCATTTTTTCTCATTGTGTATCCTGTTAAACCTGCCCCATGTGGGTAACTGCACCTGACTGTAATTTGGGGAACACAAATTGCAGTGGTTCAGTACTTTGTGACTCCTCTAATAAGTGAATGTCACTCCTATCTTCTGGCACAATTCAATTCAGAAGGGCTGCAATGTATCATTAATATATTAAAAAATGTTGTGTTTTTAGGCTGAATACCTGGAATTAGTTGGAAGCCTGATGATCCAAAACAGACTTTGTACAGTGGTTGGGAGCCCTGAGGAAGCAATTCTTGTTTAAGCATCTGCCTTATCAGAGCAGCCCAAGTACTTCAAAGGTCTGTGCAGGATGCTAAAATAGGCACCTTGCCAAACAGAAATTGAAACACATATACGTACTAGACTATTTGCCTTACAGAAATTAATTTTCAGCCAGCAGCACCTAGGATTATTTAATATTTATCTTTAGCTGCAGGAAGATGAATCTATTATTTTATGAGTAGATTTTTCTATTTTACTTGAGTGTTTCAGTCAGTCTTTCCAGTAGGAGGTACTTAGGACCTCACCTATGTCCTGCTCCGGTCCATCACCCTGTATTTCAGGCTATATTTCAAGGTAGTCAAGGGTATATTTCATTTTGTATTACTTGATTTTCCCAGTTAGCTCTTGGAAGAGAAATTATCAGATTCTTTCAGTGATCCAAGCAAGGTGTAAGGTCAAGGATAAGGTTGACCTGTTGAATGGAATCAGTGGTGGGAATAGGTTTGAAGAAATGTTCTGAATTGCAAGTAAGAAATTCTGGGTTCTAGAGCCTCTCTCTACCATTGTAACCTGGGAAAAGTCCCTTACTTTCAGACCCTCCCCTCATCTGTACCTAACAGGTTGAGAGGTAGTAGTCTGTGCAGAGCTACTTCTCCTAGCAATTTCTGTCATTCTGAAATGCCATCAAGATCCTACAACTCCTCTTTCTCTTGCTAAGATTCCAAAGGATTATGTGTTCTGTTTGTGCCTGAGAAATTAAAGCAGTAGAAAAGAACTTTGTCATTGTGTCGAATAACAAAATGACTGATAGAGTATCAGGGACTTGAGTGTATAAAAAGCCACAATATTGCAAAACACCTTGTAGATGGGAAGTGTTAAATATCAATGGAGCATCACTGTCTCTGCCGCGTCAGCACACTTTCCTGTGACCACAGTGAGAGAGATGCTAAAATGTCATTTCATGGACCACATTATTTGCTACTTACGATGAATATTCTGGCCATGGTTTATTACATTTTTGATAAATTGTAACATCTTGGGCCCAAATTTGGTTAGCTTACCTCAAGTACCATTTAAATATCTTAAAAGACTGAATTTGCCCCAAAGATTTAATCATCATTCAGCAGTGGTCTGTAAACCATGTGCTACTAATTTAAATTACTGTAGCAATGGACAAGTCTCCATCCAGAAATTAATAAATGCAATTTATAAGGAATGTTAAGTAACAACTAACAATTTAATGCTTTGTGAGTTTCAGCCAAACTGATTAAATAATTAAAACAGATTTCTAGGGATAGGGGAAGAGATTTTACCATAAAAGAGATAAACAGTTTGGGAATTGTACACATTCTTTTAGACATTTAAGATAATTAAATCCAAAACCTATGTTAAAATAACACTAAAGGTCTGTTTTAAATCAGTAGTGGGAATTGCTAAGTTAAGAGTTAAACACTATCCTCAGTGTCTGTCCTATTGTTTTAAATAAGACTTTTGGGGCCTCAGAACACTGGGTCAATTTATAGAGCACACTAATGGTGGGACAATATTGGTCTCAAGTACAAATAAATGTATTCAGTGGAGCCTCCATTTTGCGGTGATGTTTTCTAGGCTTTCCCTTGGCTAAGCTGAATGTTTTACATCCTCTCAGAGCTGTTATTCAAACCTAAATTTTCTATGTGCATTGTTTTCGAATTCTCAATTTTAAAAAAAGAAGGAAATTACAGAATATAACTCTTGTGATTTAATGTGTAATAAGTAAAATATGTATATTTATGGGCTTAATGTAATTATTTTGCAGCAAATTGTCATTTATGTATGTAGAGTACAGATATGGCTTTGTGATGGGAAGATTAATAAGGCATGGAAGCATTCTGTTTTCTGATGAATAATTATTTTGTAGGCAGTAAAAACAGATGGTAACCTCTTTGATAGGAATGACCATGGGTTGCAATAGTACTTATTCCTTTTAAGGATAATTTTTTAGCAATTTGCATAAATGACTCAAAAAGTGTCTATCAATCATCCTTTATGGTGGATCTGTAGCCTACAAGTCCCAGTGAAGAATGACCATTTAACCACTTGTGTCAGGCCTCCCAGATTAACTGTGTGAAAGCTACATGGTGATACCTACAAGATGGAGTGGAAATGTGGAAAATTGTTTTAAAAGCTACCTTTTTTTAGGGAACATAGTGAATGCTAGCTGGTTGAATTTTCACTGTACTGGCCATCTGTTTTGGGGCCAAGTAGATGCAAATTGAATGTTCTACTGTACAATAGATTTGGAATTCATTATCTTTCAAACTGAATTTATCTTACTACCCGCACAATTTACCATATATGGTAACCAATTGTCCTGGTTTGCCTGGAACTGAAGAATTTCCCATGATGTACATCTTTTAGTGCTCAAACTGGGAGAGTCCCAGCCAAACCCATATGCATTGATCTCCTTATGTTTGAACAATTCTTTTTTTTTCTTTTTTTTCTTTTAGAGAGAATAGAACAAAGCAAAATAAAACAAAACAAAGCAAAACAAAACAGAATAGAGTCAAACATAATATAGCATTTCAGAACAGAACACTGCAAGCTATACAGGTTTTCAAAACATAACAACAGGAGATTAACAATGGTTACCCTAGTGTCTCTTGCTTTCTTCAGAATGGTTGTTCATACATTTACTGACAATAAACTCAAACAAAACAAAGTAATATAAAACCAGACAAAACAAAAGAGCATTACAGGCCTTCAAGTCGGACAACAAGAAACCAGCAGTGGCTACCGTAATGTCCCATTTTTCAAAAGAGCTGTTCCTATCTTCTCACATATTGCAATCGAATAGTAGGAAAGGGACTTAAACCAATCAAATCAAAGAATAAAAGCACCTTTGGACTTCAGAACCTTTTCTCCATGTTTGAACAATTCTTATCTTTTTTATTGTGAGTAATTATGATTTTACCTGCTTAGTCCTTCTAGACTTTTCCTTTTCTTTTTATACCTCCAAATCTCTAATGCATTCACAAACTAATTAATTCCTTTCCATTTTCTGGTTTCTGTTATTGCCTAATTTAAGAAATAGCATCTGTTTGCCTGAACTAGTGAAACAGTATCTAAACTAAACTCCTACCTCTAGTCGCACTATCATCTTAGCCGTCCCTCAAGTCTGCTTCTGGTGATATTTTAAAGTAGTTACTCATTTCGTTAGTTTTCAGTGTTGTTTATTGCACAAAACCTCAATTTATATACACATGGAAAAAGGTCCCCCATCATCTGGCTCCTGCCAAGATCTCTAGGTTCACCTCTGTCCTCAGTCCTTCTTGAAATCTATTCTTCAGCCATCCAGATATGCTTGGCATTCAGTGGGTACAAAATACTAGTTTACACTTTTATGCCTTTTGATACAGTATTTCTTTTTTGGGGAAGATACTCTTCAGAGTTTCATTTTCATCCATCAACCACTTACTTTTTCAAGATTCAGTTCTAACATTACATTCTTTTATGAAATCATACCTGCCCCCAAATAAAACTGACAATGGCTAATTTTGTTACAGAATATGCCTTCTATGCTCATCAATTTACTATGATGCAAACACATATTATGGTTATTTGTTTAGTGGCTACTCTTCCTTTCGAGATTATATTCTCTTTTTATGAAGGGAACCTGCTTTATTATAATTTATTCCTACATTTGGGTATTAAGTCTGACCTAAGACAGACACTCAAATGTTAGCCCAGTGCGTGATGAGTCTTTCTTTGTGCATACTGAAAACAATACTGAAAAAGCAGAGTAATGCGTGCAGTGAGCTGCAAACATTTTGATAATGCCTTGCTCATATCACTTGGTTTAAGCTTGAAGTCATTGTCTTTCTGCTTATAAATTTACTGTTACATCATCTGTTGTTCCTAAATTCCAGAAACAAATTTTATATCTACACATAAGATGGGTGTTATTTTGAGCACATTTCCCCCATGCTGTATTTTCTTTGATTCAAGTCTAACAAACACGAATTGATTGCCTATCCCAGATCCATTGCTCTGTCTCACCCTACCCTTTATTCATACATATCAAACTCTGTCCTCTGGAGACCATGTGTTTCCAAAAAGTTTTTTTCTTTTTACAAGGGATGGCTTCCAGTTATTCCAAGACAAGGTTATCACATACCTAATGTTGCCTAACAGTGACAAGAGATGTGGGCTTAATGCACAATTCGGGCCAGTGAGATATCAGAAAATCTGTTGGAAATCTTTTGAAAAAGTTCCTTCACACAAGAAAGGTACCCAGAAAAATAGTTCTTTGTTCTCTGGCTGTTGTTGCTTCTACTTGTGACATCTAATACAGTGGCAGTCATCTTGTGACACTGAAGAAGGCAAACCTATGGGTAGAACCAACAGAGATCAGCATAGCAGAAGGAGATGGACTCAGTCCTTGATGCTACTATCAAATCTCAGACGCTTTCTAACTACAGCCCAGTCTTCCTCTTCCAGATTTGTGTATGAGTCAGTGCTTACTAGAGAACCAGATTTAATGGAAGACATAAAAATATATAGGGATTTACAAGCTAGGATTACAATGGCCCCTGACAGGGTCAGGTGTAGAAGAGTTCACAAGGGCTGTCTGTGTGCTGGAGAGCCGAAGGATCCAGTTGAACATCGAAGGCCTGGAGCTCACTGTAGAGTCCCATGTGAGTTCATATCAGGAGGCAGACAGCTCTGTGCAGGAAGGCTGAAGAGTCTGTGCTGGAAGCCAAGAGATGACATCCAAGGTGCAAGTCAAGCCTGGGGCTCCTCCAAAGAATCAGAAGAGAGTCTTGCTTCTTGTTTTCCTTTTACTCCATTCAGGTGACAAGTCTGCCCGGAGAAAGGTTATCTGTCTTCAACAAATCCCTTCAGCCACACCCAGAACCTTACTGATCCAATTTAGTTGGGCGTTTCTTATTCAAATTGACACAATCAGTTAACTATCACAATTTGTAACTATGTTAATATGTGATTTAAAGTCTCGCAATTGGCACATATAAGTTTGGCATAGCAATCTGAGAGGGCCATGATCATTTGTTTAATATATACCATATGACACTTAAAAGGTAAGGCTGAAAATGCTTAAAATGTACTTGGAATAAAGGTACTGGTTACCTGGAACAAGTTCTAATTACATCATTTTCTGAATAAATATATTGAAAGAATGAATCAATGAATGAATATTCTCTTCAAGGAGTTGTACTAGTGCTTAGTATAAGGAACACAAACTCTAAGCATTCATAACCCTTTCTATGTGAACTAATGGTCTAATTAGTGAACTGTAGTCATGCCCTAAATTATTATGCAATAAAAAAAAGTAATGGATATTATAATAGTGATAATAACATAACATTTATTGAGCAATTACTATGCACCAGACACTATTCTAAGTCCTTTCCAAGGACATTTTTTATCAGTTATATATTCTCTCTCAAATATTTTCCTCACAGACTACTTACAGAGACAGAAAGTCATTGTTCTTTTTGACTTGTTTTCTGCTGAAGATATCACTGACTCCTCTTTACCTTCACCAAGGTTTATTTTTACATTAGTAAGTTTTATTTTTAGGGAAATGTTAAGTTCATAGCCAAACTGAGCAATCTACCCCACTATTGACATCCTGCACCCTGGTGGTACCTTTGAGACCACTGAGCAATGAGCCCATGCATTGCATCGCTGTCACCTAAAGCCCACACTTTACGTTAGGGCACATGTTCGTGCTGTGGGTTTGGCACCATTGTTGTATACAGAAAAGTTTCACTGCCTCAGAAACCTCTGTGCTCAGCCTTAGTCATCCCTCCCCTCTCTCTTCACCATGTTTTGTGAACAAATAAATAAGTGACACCTTCTCTACGTGCCTTAGGTTCTTTATTTCACACTCATTCTTTGAACCATTGAATTTATTTTTATCACCTTAATTTTTTTCTGCAACTTTCTTGTAAAAGTTCAGCATTAACCATGATCTGACAGTTCAGAGGTTGTACACCCCTTGTTTACTACTGTCTTCCTCTCGACACCAACACCCCAAGCTATCTCCCCCAAGTCCCAAGTTCAGGCCCACACTTGACTCTCTCTTCTCTTCCTCTCCACTTCTTACTTCTCTTTTTTGTAATATCTTCAAGTTCCTGTTGCATAGATTTCTCCCAAGAAAAACCCAAACTTTACTGTCTTCCTTTATCTCTCATCCACTCTGCAGCTTCTTCTCAGGCCAGCTGTTCTCTGCAGTGATGTCAGAGTGACTTTCTATAATGTAATTCTTTTCTAGTATTTCTTTCCTGCAGAAGAGCATCTACATATGTCAGCTTGGTCTATGAGTGCCTTCACAGTCCTGGAAAGGCATTGTTTTCCCAAGGTACTTTTCTTTAGCCACTGCCTTTCCATGTTCTGTCTTCCAACAGACTGAAATGGTCTGTGCCCTGAGTGCATGTACTTTCACAGCTCTATGGCTTTGCCTAGCTAGTTCTGTCTGTGTAGGGTGCACTCACTCTCCTACACAGGTAATGAACGTCTGCTATGCCTGAGGCACATTGCCCATGTTCCCTGCTTCCTATGAATCTTTGAAAGGCACTTTTTAACATACCTCTTTCATCAAAACTAGTCTGTTATTTTGTGAGGTAAAATGAGCTTTTTCAGATAAGAAACTGTATTATTCATCTCAATATCTCTTGCACCTGGTTCATTGTCTACAACTCATGTTTCTGTTGAGCTAAAAATATTGCGATGTGTGTACAGTGTGATAAAAATGCTAAGAGAGAACACTTGCAGGAGAATTTCATTCATTCATTCACTCATTCTGCAAATGGGTATAAAATATTTGTAGTGAACTAGGCATTTTTATGAGCACAGGGCATAAGATTGAATAAACAGATGAATATCTTATCCTTGTAGGAGTCAACACTCTATTTTAGTGGGAGAAGACAATTATAGTGAGTTTGGTAAAGGACAACTACTATGAATGAGTAAAAACATGGAGGTAAGACAGTGAGTTACGAGGATCAGTGTTAAACTTGAAGGTCCAGACCCACTCAAAGGCATTTACTTAAACTCACATTAAAACAACATATATAACATCAGCTACGTATTACCTGTCCCTCCTTCTACACCTATTTTGGGGCCATAGTTGGCCAGTGGATACTTTCCTAGCTGTTGCAGAGGAATCTTTGCTCCAGATCTTATTTGAGAAGCAGGAGGAGTCAATAGATCATTGCACACTGGCACAATTTCACTGGTGCTCTCCTTCTAGTCTGCATAATGACATCTCATTTTGTCTGCTCATCTTTATCCTGTGCTTGCAGAGTTACAAGATTTTCTCAGCAGCTACAGGTTATCCTAAGAAATGGTTATTTGTATTCTTTGAAATGAAGAGTTTGTCCTTAGCAATTGAGGACCCAGCAATGAAAGCTCAAAGAGGGCAAAATGAAAGTGACTTTTCTTACACCAAAGTAAGAAATTTTGATGTACTAAGAATAGTTTCACCAATCACCCTTTTTAAGAGATAGGTTGGCAAAGAAGCATGCCACTAATATATGTAGATATGACTCGATAGTGGAAAAAAGCATGATATTTTAACATTGGAAAACACTTAAAGATTATTCTGCACTAAACCTCTTTTAAGCAGACAAGGGATACAAAATTCAGGAATTAGTAACTTACTCAATGACATGTAATTGAATGCTATAGTAAGTAGTAGTCAACCCATCTTCTTCCCCACGTTAGTAGCCAAAGTTTTCAAACACTAGAAATGTATTGAAGACCTTGGCTGACCAGAAGTTGTGTTTTTCCAAATTTCTGCTGTCTGAATAATCAACTCTTAATGAATAAAGGTGTTATGGTGGAGGTGGCTGGAGACAGATTTTGGTTGATATGACCATGTAAAGGTGGTAAGGAAAATTTGACTCCAGACTGACACTTAAACCCAGTGGCTTTAATTATACCTTCTGATAGGGTATGGGAGATTGTTATTGTTTGTTTATTAATCGATTAATTTATCCATTCATGTATTCATTCATTCATTTCCTCATTCCCAAATGCTGAGTCCTTACTACCACTTACTTCTTACCTCAGTGCTACGGAAGACATAATGTTGCAAAATGATCCACCTTCCATGGGCTCAGAGAACTCACAGTCTCTTGCTGGAGCCAGACACTCAGACAAATCATCACAATGCACATGACATATTAATATCTATGTTGCTACTGAATAAAAGGGAAGCCCACCTGGACTTTTCTCCAAGTCAAGTGCCGTATTAAAACTACTTTATTGCATTTGAACAGTACACTAATAATCCTCTGAAGAACCTTTCTCCCTCAGGCAAAAATAACTCGCTTAGAAGATATTATGAAGAGGTTTTCTGCTTCTTTTGAAGCTGTAGTACCCTCGAAGTGACGTACTCTGTTTCTGTTATACCATTCCCAGAAGGACCAAGGCTCCAGAGTCATAAGATGGCAGTCATTCTGTGCAGCCATTGGCTTCTGAGGAGCAGGCATCTCCATCACGCACGAAAGGAAGAATTAGCTGCCTGCTTGAATCCACCATATGTGTTGGTTGGGAATTGTTAGGAGACGTACCCCTGACAAGAGCTGAGTTGCTCAGCCAGCCTCCCTTTATCGAATGGGCCAGTGCCAATCATCATTGTTCTTGCAAGGTGATAGCAGGAGTTGTTCCTTGTTAGAAGATGGTGGCATTCTGGCAGGGTCACTGTGGTGTTAAGATGCATAACATTTGTCAGGTTTGCCTAGGACTTCTGGAGGTTTAGTTATGAAACTTGTTAATTGAGCTATAAATATAGCTGCAGCCTTTGCCTTCCAGTAAGGCAGTGTGTTAATTTGGGTTTGGCAGGGGGATGGTGCAAGCTGCCAATGTTATGTTAGGATTAGTAACGTGCAGTACATTTTAACTCCACTTCCCCATGTGCCATGCTTTCCTCCTCTGTTTGTTATCTTTGTGAGGGAGGAGAGAAGATGAGAAAGCAAGCTCGTCATGGGCATCTTACGTTAAGGATATTTATCTGTGAGCCTACATTTCACCCTATAGATCTCCAAGTAGAGAGTGTTAGAAAGATAAATGAAGAAAACCATGTGTGCTACATTAGAGGGCTCAGCCACAGCCTCCTGCTTGAGATTGGTGTAAACACAACCAAGAACAGAGACGTTTTTGCTCTTGTTTCCTCCTAAGAAGCCCTCCCTATATTCGGAATATCTCTCTATACATTAAAGTGAAAGTTATAATATTTATATAATATACAATATATAAAATTACTTATATATATATTCCTTTTTTACATCTTTGGAATGAAATTACATGTGGGATGGAATAGATTTCTATGCTCATTTTGTTGTTTTTTCTTCCCCTGAAATATTTATTAATGGTTAAATGGGTCACTTGCTCATCTCACTGAAAAAATACTTTAGAATCTTAAACTATATACATGAGCACCTTTGGCTTCATTCCTTGTGCTCATAAAGGAGTAGTAGGGAAGACTATGGAAGCAGTTATCACTATGTTCAGAGATGCTTGATTAGGTGGATAAATGAATAAGATCAGGTGAATCAAGGAAGGAAAGAATGAATGGGTGGATCTCAAACAGTTTAAAAGAGTGACCTTTACAAATTTGCCAGATGGCTGTGTTTCTTTTCTTCAAATGCATTAGTGACTTGGAAAAGGGTTAGCAAAAGTGTGAAATCTTGTTTGTTGGCAATGTGATCGAGGAAAGAATTAACTTACAACTCAAGTATAGAACATTTCACTTTTCTCTTAAAGCACCTGACTTGTATAGAGGTGTAAAGGAATGGAAAAGCCCAAGACTCTCTTGATCTCTCTGAAGATGGTACTGACCAAAGTTCCCTACTTAGGAAGTGTGAGAGAAATCAGTTTAAACTAAACATCTTTTGTTTTTCATTCTGCTTTCCTCTTCTTGGACATGTGTCTCACCTTTGATAAGTGGTATTTTCCATTCCTTTTTGTTTTGTTTAGTTAAATTAGAGCCCTGTGTCTTCCATCCTGAGTTGAACTCCAGAAATGAAGATATTATATCACAGACATAGAAATGTGCCCAATTCTAATGAAGATTGTTTTAATTTTTTTTTTTTGCATTGGAACAGAAGCCTGCCTCAATTACACCAGCTGCTAATTGTATTTCCTTAAGTCCTTTTCATATTCATTTGAAATGCATTTTATAACCTATCTGGTAACCTTCCTGGTAACCAACAATTATTGTCTGACATCTGAATACAAAGAATGTGGGGACAAGTTACAGTTGTACATGGAAACTTTAAAAAAAGTCTCCCTTAATATATTCTTTACTAAAAAACATTGTGAGGAAATGATTATAGCCTCACTAAATTCTTACATGCTGAAAAAATGGCTGTTCATTCTTAGAAAATTTGTACCAATTTAATGATTGTGAAATTGAGAGAACAATAATAAAAAGCCACAGGCTGTGCAGGCAGTCAGCCTTTTCTCAGCTCCACCCTGTCACATTTGATATGACCTGAACCAGTGTTAATTTCAACTATCTGAGGTGGACAGTCAGAAGCTGCCCTTTGCAATGTGGTTATTTGGGGACTGAAGACTCTGGAATCCAACTGGTAGATTTATTAGCATTTGAAGCAAGGCTGTCATGGGCAGTTGTGGGTTTTTGTACTTAGGCACCCAGCCGAGTAGGCAAGTATGGGCTGGAATCTCGCCCTGATGCTGCTTGCCAAGCTTTGTGCCCCAGCCTGGGGCTGCATTGGCCAGGAGGCAAGGGCCTTGCTGCCATTCATCTGCCAGGGTGGAGTGCCTTTTTGTAACTTGCACAGTGGTGCACTGCGCTATAGGTGGCCTTGGCTAGAAATGACTTTTGAGGAGGAGTCTGTCTTGCTCATCACTATTATGTATTTCTGTGCTCTATCAGCCCCTTAGTTCACCCACCCCTGCACCTGTTAGTGGAAAGAGGAATGAGTTATCTGATGGGGCGATCTTGAAGGGAAAACTAAGTGTGGGTGATTCTGCCCCTTCTGCTGTCTTTCTTTAGGGAACCAGCTGCCTGCAGGGAGCACACTTTATTTGCATGACTGTTGAAGGTGGTTAAGGATGAGCAGGAGACCGGACACAGTGCTGCTATTTTGGAAATGACAGTCTGTAGTTCTAGGAAGCTCAGCTGTCCATGTTTGCCAGCTTTGCTTTCTTCAATAAGAAATGTACAATATGTGTTTCATGTGTTCATTCCTTCACCTAGTTTTTTAAGTTGGTTCAAAATTCAGGGAAAGGTGTGCTAATTATTAGGTTCCCAACAAGACCTTAGAGACTATATGATTCCTTACCTCCTGCCCCACAGCACACACACTTGTAATGGAATTTTTTGTTTGTTTGTTTGTTTATTTTTGAGCAGAAGCCATGAACTTGTGGGCTATTGACCAGATTCACCCTACATCATATTCGCTTAGCTCATGTAGTGTCTTTAGAAAATTATTGCACCAACATTTAACACTGGAAGAATGCAAGTCCATATCAAGAGTTCTGTTCTTAAGCAATAAAATTGGAAAATCTGGTCACAATGAATTTGCCTCTCCACATGACAGCAATCAGCTGGAATTCCTTTTTCACTTCTCACCCTTTTCCTCTACTCTCCACTGGGCTAAGGCTGGATGTCAGTCATCATTTATCATTCCTCTCACCAATTTTATTTTGAAGTAAGTGAATGTCCCTTTCAGATATGATTGGATACATTCCACTTACGAAGAAACATGGGAGAGACTATGTGCCTTTATTAAATCATATATTCTTTCCATATGTTTAACACATACTATTTTTTCTGAATGCTTCACACGTTATGTTACCTATCTGATTCTTATAGATAGTTGGGATTTCTTTAGCATTTTGTAGAGTGAATCTTTATGTTTTTCTTAGAATACAACCAATGAAAAGAAATTTACAGCTTTCCTAGCTAGTCCCTCCTCTTGTATGGAAGTTCTTCCCTTTCTTAACTTGATACCTGCTCCCTGCACCTTACATATAACATCTGCTCAGCCACACGGAGCTAAATGAAGAAGTACTCTGCTGGCAAATCTTTTTGTTCACCAATATTTCTCTTTTTCCCCTCTTCTGAAATATGGTAAAATTTCACTTCCTCCGAACCTTTCACCAAAGCATAGTGGTCTGTGTTGGTCAATGAGATGGTATAGGTATTGTTCAGGAAAGGAAAAAAAAAAACTCTAAGGATTAGTAGCAAATTCTTCTCCCCGCTTATGAATAAGGACCATCCAAATTTTGGAGAGTTATTCCCTAAGTGAGCTGAGAGTCCCAAACCTCACTTCAGCGGGACAAATAAACTTTGTTGATATACCTCCAAAGTTTCAAGTGCTTTTTAGTGTTTGACACTGAATCTGCATTGACGTGTTATACCTCTGCTTTCACTTGGCAGTTTTGGCATTTGAGGACCATTGTTTTGTCTTTATTTTATGTCCCCTTGGGATAAGCTGCCATTAGAAACATGCATTATACATTTTCTAAATATGTGGCAAGTCCCCATTCCACTCAATGTAAGAAAATCTCTCTAAGATGATTATATCCATGATCAGTTCTGCCAACAGCTGCAGGACACTCCAGAACAGGGAGTGAAATCTGTCATGAGGCCAGAAAAAGAACAATGTGACCCATTCCATATTTAAGAAGATGTCACATTGAGCTTGTTAGCTATTTTATCTATTTCTAAGTTATCTACAATAGGAACACCAAGAGACATTTGCCATTCATGGCTGGGAAAAATTATGGGTGTTCTTCAAACCTTCCACCACCCCATGGAGCTTCTGCGATGATTGAAACTGTACTTGAACTCACTGATATATTTAGCCTCTTGTGTATGTGTGTGTGTGTAGTAAGCCACCAGTTACTTGGTAGAATGAGTGGTAAGATTTACTGATTAGTGTGCAAATAGACTGTCCCTTTTACATTTCTAAGCAATGTCGTCCAAAATTCAGTAAATACTCTCTGCTTCTGTTACCTTGGAAATTTTATAACATCCTGTTTAATAGTCTTAAATAACATCCCCATCCAGGCAAGAAAAGACTCTTTTTCACCTCAAGGTTGTTTACAAGGATAAATAGTCTTAATAAATGGTGTTAATAGTTCATCAGAAGTGAAATACAACATAATATACTATTTTAAAAATAATCTTTTATCCACGGATTCATCTGTATACTTTTGTTGTTGTTGTTATTGTTGTTTGTTTGTTTGAAACAGAGTTTCACTCTAGTTCAGGTTGGCCTCAAACTCACAGTGATCTTCCTGCTTCAGCCTCCCAGTGCTGGAATTACAGGTGTACGCCTCTATACCTGGCCTTGATCCATTTATTTGTCTATTACTCTCCTTACTATTTTTGTCCGAGTGTGTGTTTGGATAATATAAAGAATAGTATAGAGGAATTAAGTGGAAACTATAAAGAAGAAACAAAGTCCTGTTACTTCTTCTCATGGTCTATTTCCTCTCCAGAGATGCTTGCTGTCCAGGTTGATGGAGAGATGAAGGCTGAAGGTTAAAAAGGTCGACAGGAAGCTGGGGTAGTCCACTTGGATCACATACCTGCTGACTGTAACTTTGAGAAAGGTACAGTGGAAAAAAATTGACATTCTGCTAGAAGAAGGGTCTAGCTCTAGCTCTATGCCTGCCTATGCCTCATTTTCCTTGTTTATAACATTTTTTTTAAAACTCTATCTTGTTATGGTGACCTGCAAGTAAGTTCAACATGGAGGCATTTCTTTAAAGTGGACTGCTCTGAATGTGGTAGACATTTTATTATTCTTCCTGGCTACATGACAGAAAACCTTATTTGAAGGAAGGAATAATTTTCCCAAAACTCTTTGGAGATTCAGTTGGCCTGCTTTGTCTTTCATCTCTCCCTCCAAACACTTTTTCAGGACACAACCCCATGGAGTTGTAGTGTGGATTGTCCCCCACTCTGGTAATCTTCACCAGTTTCCTGAGATTATGGGATAGTCCTAGAGATCAAATAATCTCTAAAAGGGAATATCTGAGAGGAGAGGAACAGCTCTTTGGCTATGCTCAGAAATTGGACTTTCCTGGCCTGGGGAATCTCAGAGGAAGGACATAATACTCTAGGGATACCAAGGTACTGAAGGGGTGACCGAAAGAGTGCCAGGGTGCTGTGGGACAGGAAGAATTTCCAGAGCTGCCAACAGGCCACTTCGATACCAGAATCTCTTTTCTTCTTCACTTCATTCCATTCCCCACTACCTCCACCCCGGAAGTGGGGAGATTTCCATTCATAAATCAGACAAGCATGATTTATGATATTTGGTCAGTCATATTTTCTTTGGGCAAGGATTAACCATTTTATAGTTTGTTTTCTGAACATGCAGAAGTTCCCAGTTCATTTATTATTAGGGCCATGTAAAAATATCCTCTTCTGTAAAGCTATAGTTTCTAAGATGTGAGTTCCTGTGAATCACGACTACCATCTTATTTCTCATTTTTAAAAATGGAAATTATGTGAATGCCAGACCATCTATGTTGTGACTTGAATTGGACCGAATTGGTGAAGGGAAAAGGGAAGAGGAATTGTGCAGATTCAGTCAGTCCTCTCTGGAAGAGCAGATTATGGGTAAAAACATGGGTAAAAATGAATCAATAGTTATTACCTTTTTAACATGTCCATATTATGAGCATATTCAGCATATAAAGAATATATAAGCTGCTGGAGAAGATTGTGCTCTATGCCTCAGATTAACGTGCACTCCCTGGAGTAAGTGCTTTGCTAGCCTTTCCCTGCTCTGTACCAGCCTTCTCCTTCCAAAGTAAATACAGGGAGGTTTTAGCTATTTTCTTAATTAGCTATCAAAATTTTGAGGTGCCACCCAGACTCTGAAGGCCCCTCTGACACTGTCTTAGGGACATGGAGTTTCCTGCTGTCCTTGACCACACAATTCCCCCAAACCCCTTCTGTCAGTGGTCTCCAAGATGAATGCAACCCTGCACGTATTTTCTGGCTGGCTCCCACCACCAGTTTCAGAGATGGCGGAGCTCCTGGCCTCTGTTTGTATATAGAACTGTCTGAAATGCATTCGGGATCTCTTGAGGTGAAAAGAGTTATATAAACAGAGAATGTTATTATGGATTCTTACTACAGATGGAAATGACTGGGTATTCTCAAAATAAATAACATTTCACATTTTTATAGATATGTAACATAATATGCATGTGTGTGTGTGTATTTATATTCTTTCCATCTTGAATACACAGCCTCTCCTTCCTCAGCACTTGGATAAGCCATTCATTTTGCCTCCTGCTTTTTTGATTCTCTTCTTAAGAATTCATTTAATTGTTGCCAGCATTTGGAGAGTTAGGATGAAACGGTTAGAGGCTTCCTGCTAGCTCCCGCCAGATAAGCCTGCCGTGGCTAGAGCAGTTAGGAGAGCTGAATGCTGAAAACACTTAAGTTCTGTGTTTCCACTTCCCCTCTAAAGAGAGATCAATCAGCTTGTGGCTCAGCATAATTACAAATGGAAACTTTTTAGAAGAAGT
>RJWT010005400.1:0-31060 GCA_004365215.1 Cuniculus paca | reverse complement strand
GCCCATCAATTGAGGAATGGTTAAAGAAGATGTGGTACTTTTATACAATGGAGTACTATTCAGCTATAAAGAATGATCACACTGAAGCTTTTATAGGTAAATGGATGCGACTTGAAACCATACTCATAAGTGAAATAAACCAAACTCACACGTGTAAACACCGCATCGTCTCCCTAGTGTAAGAAACTGAAAGACTCGATAAGATACAAAATTCCCGATAAATATGGGGGAAAGGTTCTGAAGTCCAATGGTGCTTTTATTCTTTGATTTGATTGGTTTAAGTCTGTTTCCTACTATTTGATTGCAATATGTGAGAGGATAGGAACAGCTCCTTTGAAGAAAACAGGGGACATTAAGGTAGCCATTGTTGGTTTCTTGTTGTCTGACTTGAAGGCCTGTAATGCTTTCATTCTTTTGTTTCATCTAGTTTTATATTATTTCATTTTGTTTGAGTTTATTGTCTGTAAATGTATGAACAACCATTTTGAAGAAGGCAAAAGACACTAGGGTAACCATTGTTAATCTCCTGTTGTTATGTTTTGAAGACCTGTATTGCTTGCAGTGTTCTGCCCTGAAATGCTATATTGTGTTTGACTCTATTCTGTTTTGTTTTGCTTTGTTTTGTTTTGTTCTATTTTCTTTAAAATTAAAAAAAATTTTTTTTGGGTGTTGGGTATTTTGTCTCAGGAACAAGAGAAAAGTAACCAAGACAGATGCTAATGTAGATTCCACTGACATCCAAGGTACTTTAAGAGATTGAATAGATCAATAGAAGTGCATGATGGGAAGAGTATATATTAAGAGATAGCTTCTTCTCAGGTTTTGGAAAGAGGGAATGACCAAATGGACACTAAACACAATGAAAGGAGTCTGACTAGATGGTAAATAGTATATGAGTGAATCACAATGGAATCCCTGTAGAAATCTAAAAAACCAGGTAACTTTTTACTCTTGGGTCATTTGCTTTTACATATTAACATGGCAATTTTAAACTTCTAAGTAAAGAAAGGGTTTTATAATGAAAACCCAAATACCTACTGAAAGTTTACATTGTACTAGATACAGGAGGCATTTAGGACAGCAAACAGGAATGAAACAGAATAAAACCTCCTCATATCACACTGTAGTTAAAATGGCAAGAGCACAAAACAGGGAAAGACCTACGAGAGCCACATGAGGGAAATACAAGGGTGTATATAAAGGCAAACTCACCAGAATAACTTTAGACTTCACTACAGAAACCCTAGAGCCCAGAAGGCTATGAAACAATGTATTTCAAGTCCTAAAAGAAAATAATACCAATCCAGATTACTGTATCCAGCAAAGCTACCTTTCAAACTTGAAGAAGAAATAAAGACCTTCAGAGATAAGAATAAACTAAAGAAATTCATGACTACTATGCCAGTATTGCAGAAGATACTTAAAGAAATTGTATGCACAGAAAAGGAAGAGCAGATACACCATGGAGAATTAGGAAAGAATCAAGCATTAGACAAACAACAAAATTACAGGAATTAGTACATACTTTTCTATAATAACTCTGAATGGTCTCGATTCTCCAATTCAAATATAGACTGGAAGATTGGGTTAAAACATAAGACACAACTCTGTACTGCTTCAAAAAACACACCTCATTAGGAAAGGTGTACACAGACTCAAATACGAAAGCACAGAAAACAATAGTTCAAGCAAATGGAACCCAAATGTGAAAGGAGAAGCAGACATCCTCCTCTCTGACAAAGCAGACTTTGAGATAAAATTTGTCAGATGACACAAAATGTATGTTGGAGAAATGTTGACTCTGACTATCCAAACGCTGAAACATTCGCCAAAATGCCAAATGCCAAACACTGAAACTAGATCCCATCTCTTGCCCTGTGTAAAAATCAATTTGAAACAGATCAAAAACATACGTATAAGATCCTCAGCTTTGAAACTGCTGAAAGAAAACATAGGCAAAACACTTGAAGGCTTCCTGGTAGGAGTCCAACAGCACAGGAAGTAATAGTAAGAACCAATAAATGGGATTGCATCAAATTATAAAGTTCCTGCAACAAAGGAAACAACTAACAGGGTGAAGAAACAGCTTGCAGAATGGGAGAAAATTTTTGCTAGCTCATCTTCTGACAGAAGATTAATATCTGCAATATTTAAAGAACTAAAAAGATTTAATATGAAAATATTAAATAGCATAATCAATAACTGGGCAAAAGAATTAAACAGAACCTTCTCAAAAGAAGTACAAATGACCAGTAAGGATATATGGTGAATTAACTAATGGTCAATTTGTAACACCCGGATGAACTGAATCAAAGCAGTGCTGGGTGTGGAAGGCCCATTCGAGGATTGTTGCCAATAGCATACAAGGAGAGCTGGAGAGGCAGAGGGTGTGCTGTTGATCCTCCTGGAGAAGCTTGTCGCGGTGGGTTTCCTGATATGAACTTGGGCTGTTCTTGTCATTGGAGGAGCTCGGGTCCTTGCTGTCACTGAGGATGGCTGTGGTTCTTGTTGAGGGAGCTCTGGTCCTTATTTTGAGTGTTGCTTCCTTGCTCCAGTGCAGAACCTCAGCCTGCTGGCACAGATCCTTCATGCCACTGATGCAGACTTTCTAACGCTTCCACCACTGATCTTCGGGTCCAGTGCAGATCCTTGATACAGACTTGCGAGAGACATTGCCGTGGGTCTAGGCCTCTGGCTGGACTCATGGAGGACACTGCTGTGGGATCCAGGCCCTCAGCTGAATTCCTTGAGTTTCTAGTGTGAGGACAGACCTCCTGTACTCTTTTGCATTTGACTTTTTGGGTTAATATTATACTCCTATAAATCATGTGTTCTGTGTTAAATCTATTCCATTGCAAACCCTGACTACAACAGTGTATTACATAAATTTAACATCTTTAGCCATTATGGAAATGCTAATCACAGTTACAGTGAGATTCCATCTCACTTCAGTCAGAATAGCTATCATCAAGCACACAAAGTGCTGGTGAAAATGTGGAAGAAAAGGCGTCTTTCTATACTCCTGGGTGTAATGTAAATTAGTATAGCCACTTAGAGAAATCAAGAAGGATTCCTCAAAAAACTAAAATAGAGCTACCATTTGATTTAACTATACTATTCTTTGGTAGGTACCCAAAGGAATTAGTGTCACTATACTATAGGGATATCTTAATACCCGTGTTTATTGTGGCACAATTCACAATAGACAAGATGGGGAACCAACCTGTGTGCTCACCCACAGATGAATGGATAAAGAGAATGTGGTACGTATACACAATGGTGTATTAATCCACTCTAAGGAAGAATGAAATTTTGCCACTTGCAGGCAAATGGGTCGATCTGAAGATCATTTTCTGTGTTTTCAAACACATTTTTGAACTTTTCATGGAAATCAAAGTTACTTTGTAACTTCCAGTATGACTGTAAGACACCTAAAGGTTAATGCACTTTCCAAACGACTAGCATTGTTTTTATTTAAGGACAGCTTTATCAAATTCACGTCATAAACTGACCCTTTAAAAATGGACAGTTTAGTGGGGTTTATTACATTCAAAAAGTTGTGCACTGATTACAATATCTAATTCTGGGACATTTTTCCAAAAAGAAATGTTACGCGCCCTTTAGCTACTGCTTCATATTCTTTCCTATTTCCAGTCTCTGGTATTCACTAATATACCTTCTGTCTCTACGAATGTGCGTATTGTATCTGTTTTATAAGAACAGAAGACAATTATCTGTTCTTTTGCATCTGCTTTCCTTGTCCTAGTATGTTTTTGAACTTCATAGACGTTTTAGTGTCTGTCAGAGATACTTTCCAAGGCTGACTATACTATATTGTGTAGATATACTACATTTTATTTGTCTATTTCTCAGTGACAGATACTAAGTTTGCTTCCCACTGATTGTATATATTGTTGCTAGGTACATCTATCTACAAATTTTTGTGTGAATAGTTTTGTCATATATATATATAGTCATTGGATAATACGATAATTCTATGTTTAGCTGTCCAAAGAACTACCTGTTTACAGAGCAAATGTGCCATTTTACATTTTTAGCAGCAACATACCAGGGTCTAATTTCTCCGTGTCTTTGCTCACATACTTCATGATGTCTTCTGGATGACTGCCAGCACAGTGGCTGTGAAGCAGGCTCTCAGTGTGGTTTTGATTTCACATTTCTCCAGGGACTAATGATGTTGACTGTCTTTCATGTGATCACTGGCCACTTTTACACCTTCTTTTTGAGAAGAGTCTATTCAAACTCTTTTTTCATTTTTAGATGGCCTATTTGCCCTTTTATTGTTGAACTGTACATGCATATGCTGCTTTCCTCCTCTTCTTGTGGCCTGCTCATTTATGTACCAGAGACAGATCCAATTTATGTTCTCAGGCAAAGGATCATGAAGCAGCTCTCTCTCATCTGGTGTGGGTTTTGAGACACAGCTTGGGAGACAAATAGGCTGCTGCCAGTTTAACCAGCAGAGATAGGCTTCCCTGTCTAAGGTGGCCAAACACCGGGGCTTCCCGACATGCGCACTGTGTTTTCCTGTCCTGTCGCCATTGTGAGCCATGTTCTTTTGTCTCAAAGGTGCTCTGATTAGAATCAGAAACGATACACCATACAAGGCCTGGGTATAGACAGAGAGCTTCCCAGCACTAAAAGCTCATTCCAGAAACTTACATGCTGTGGATGTGCATCCCCTGGGTTCTACACTACACATGTGGTGCTTCCTACCGCAGCTGCCACCACTGACCCTTGGAAACTTTGTCCAAGAGTTAGACTTTTCCACAGAACTGTCGTAGCTTTCAAGATCATATTCTAAATGCATGTGTGACATTCACCCACGGGCCAGAGCCCGACAGTACTCTTGGGTGTTAAAAGTTCCACAACAGAGTATCAGACTTGAGCCCACTGCTACTATCACCCACAGTACATGAAAAAAGGCATCAACATTTCTTAAGACTCTTTCTGGCACAGATAATTGCTTTTGCCCTTCTTCTTCTTCTTTTTGTTCTTCTTGTTCTTCCTCCTCCTCCTCCTCCTCCTCCTCCTCCTCCTCCTCTTCTTCTTCTTCTTCTTCTTCTTCTTCTGAGCTCATGATATCCTTTATTACACAGGGTACAGTCTATCTGATGTGTCTCAATCAGAAACACACAGCAGTATCATTTGCTGTATAAATGGTGGTAAAATAACCACCAAACTCAAGGCATAACAATATAAGCATGAAATGTAAAATATTGATGGTAACAAAACATCTTCTGTAAATCATAATACTGATTTCCACATGAAAGCAAAATAGGTGAAATGATGTGCTTTATATAATTATGTTGGGATAGAAGCAGGTATCTAGTTAGGACATGAAAAATAAACATTTTGTGATCCACAAGTTGTGTGTAAAACAAGAACTTTTAAAAATACATGCTTACATCTCCAAATATGCATGCATTTGTCCTTCTTTGGACCCTTGGGGAGTATCTGGCTGCACAGAGTGGTTACATACGGTGATACGCGGTCCCTTCAGCTTAATTTTGTGAGTAGAAAGTATTGTTGCTGCTCCAAAGCAGTGAAAGGTCCAGGCGAAGACATATTCACTAATTGCAGTCAAAGTATCTGGAAAGGATATGCTCTCTTTAAGTAGAAAGGAGGCCAGGTTATAGCGACCACAGCTTTCCACCAAATTCCTTTTGCTTTTCTAAGAAGCGGTGATAGGCACGGATTTGCATTGTTCCCATTACTGTGAACAATTGCACAAAAGTAAGTCACACTTAGATTCCAAGAGCCAGCTCCCTATTCCACATGGACTTAATGAACTTCATCTTGCCGTGAGTACCATTATTTCTAAGGTCATGAAACTAAGCCTTAGAAAGACACACCGAATTGTCCACAGCCACACAAGCTTGGGAGTCAAAGCAACTTAACTTCAGAATTAGCCAGACATCTCATCCTTTCTCCTTCCCTTTTTCTTGTTGCTTCTTCAAAAGAACTTTGAACCTTGAAAGTGCTAGGACCTGCCCCAGGGGGCTAAAGGCAGCAGAGAGAGAAAACACTCTGGGCCTCATGGTGTTCCATGGAGTGGGGAGATGAGAAAGAACACAGACAGGAACATGAGTGACGTCTCAGAGGAAATGAAGGAGAGTTCGACTGAGTGTGGGAGGCAGCCATTGCTCTGCAGAGGATCAACTGCACAGTCTCCCTGCACATGATGACCTTGCAGGAAAGACCTGAAGACAGTGAAAAAACTACACAGTGAGGTATAAATAGAAGGACAAACATGGTTAGTAACTATGTGGAGAATCCAAAAGAACAGGTGTCCCAGAGAAAGAACCTAGCATTACTGCTTCGCTGAAATGCCTGTATCCCACAAATCACAAACTCTTGATTCTCTCAGTTCTCTTCTCTCCTAACCTGATAAATAATGAGTGGTGGAAAACTTTTCACAAGGCTGTGGGAGCAGGCAAGACTCTGTTATCCTAGGCACACAATAAAGAAATGCCTCGGGAGGGTTCCTGAGGAGAAAACAGGCCAAAGGCCTCATCAGCATGACTCAAGGATGGGAGATTTCAAGGAGATGGTGGACCTCCACGGCTTCTGTGATGTCCTGCTGGAAATGGCAGCTGAAGACTGGATGATGCTGTGGTTTACGCTATTTGAGTTAAATACATTCTTCCTAGATTTTATCTGTATTAGTCACTTTCTTGTCACTGAGACAGTACCAGACACCCAAAACTCAAAGGAGAGATTTATTTTGGCTTACAGTTCACTCTGCAGCCCCGCTGTCTCCAAGGCAGAAACAGCATGGTGCAAAGGCCTCAGCAAAGGACAGTGGCTCATGCATGGCAGCCAGGAAGCAGCAGAGAGTGAAGCAGCAAGGGAGGCAGAGGCGCCCTTCCAAATTTTGCCCAAGTGACCCACCTTCAACCAGGCCCTGCCTCCTACCAGCACATTAGTTACTGTGCTCATCACCCGAGGAAGTAACTGCCTTCCACACTTGTGAGGCTCTGGGGAGACACATGAGACCTAAATTACAACAACCCAGCTAGAAGCTTTCTCTTGGATGATAGAGTGTTATGGAGGGGTTTGATCCCTTCTTCCTTTGGCAACTAGAAAACAGGCTTTACTTACGCTCACGCTCATCTAGGTGAAACAGCCCACAAGTATAGAATACTTGGTGCATTCTACTATTAAAGGTCCAATATATTGTAAATTTTAAATGTGTGTGTGTGTAAAATTTGGTCATTAGCAATCTTTCACTGCTCTCCAGTCACACAGACTTCATGTGCTGGATGCATTTCCAGTCCTTCCTCTCTCTTAACTTCTCCCCTCACTGTTCACTGCTCCTCGCCGGTTCTCGTGTACACTCTTCTCCACTCCCAAGGCAGCCACTACCATCTGTAGGCAGTCTGCCCAGCGCTGCTCCCTTTGCTGGGGTCTGAATGTGTACACCTCTGAAATCCAGGCGGTGAAATCCAATCACCACTGCAGGTGAGGAAGCAAAGCCTCGGAGAGGTGACCGTGTCATTAAAGCCAAGCCCCCAGGAATAAGATTAGTGCTCTTACAAAGAGGCCTGAGGGAGTTTTTAAAAATTGATTCAGTTTTTTTTTTTTTTTAACCTGTTGTGTGAGGACCCTGGAAGAATACACAATCTTTGAAATGGACAGAAAGCTCTCATAAGAACCAGGACCAAAAGTTCCTTGATCTTGGACTTCTGAGTTCCCAGAACTAAGTGCTATATATTTCTGCTGTTTATAAATCACCTAGTCAAAACTGTTCTGTCAGAACAGAAAGACTGGATTCGGACACTTTCCTCCTCAGTTCTTCCTAAATTCTGCTACATATTAATCTTTCTCAACCACACCTATGATGATCTTGCCACGTCTTCATACAAAAGCTTGCAGTACTTTGCCTTCATAATAAAACCCTTCCAACCTGCTAGTCTTGCATTCCCTTCCAGGCTTCTCTGGCTCCTTTTCAGCACACTCTGCTTGTGAGTGCCAGGGACTGCCTGCTGTCTTCCCTCCTCCCTACTCCAGGCATCGTACCTGTCTGTTCATTTGTAGCTTTAATGACCTAGAATGTCAGCTCTTCAGACTTCCCATGGCAGAATTAAGTTCTATGAAATGCCAGGACATTTATGTTCCTTATCACTGTTTGTAATATGATGCATTAGTATTATGTTATCTGTAGCATATAGTAATTGGAAAGAAGAAAGCACAGTGGTTAAAAATAGGAACTCTGCAATTTGTTTTGTTATCCAGATGATCAGGAATCAAGTGACCTTGAGCAAGCAACTTACACACGTTGAATTTTAGGGTCATTATTTGGAAAAATGAAGAAAATAACAGCACAGTTGACCCTTCAAATCCACAGGCTCCTTATCCATGGATTCAACCAGCTGTAAACTGAAAATATTTGGAAAAAACTGTACCTTCGCTGAACACATACAAATGTTTTTCTTGTCCTTATTCCCAAAACAACACAGTGGGAACCATTATTTACATGGCACTTGCATTGGGATGTATAAGACATGTAGAAGTGACTTAAAGTGCAGTGAAGGATGCATACTGCGCCATTTTATAGAAGGGGCGTCAGCACCCTTGCAAGTGGCTCCTCGAACGCGTTTTCCTGGGGGTGCTGGAGCTACTCCCCCGTGAGTGCCAAGGAACAGCTGCACTTATCACACTAGGTTGTTTCTATGGGCCAAATAAAAGCATTAATACAGCAACCAAAACAGCATCTTATTCCAGTAAGTATTCCATAAATGACAACCACACTGCTATCCTGAGCTCTTGGTTACACTCTACCTGTAACCCTCTGTCTGGTCCTTGAAGACAAAGCCAAGTCCCTTGGGTTAGTTACTACATCATCACTGGGACAAGCTATCTGATGCCTGAAACTTAATGGAGGAGAAGTTAATTTTAGCTCATTGTCTCAGGAGTTTTATGCTATGGTCAGTTGGCTACAAGACAGAAGCAACATCAGGGTAGAAAGGCCTGGCAGAGGCAAGCTGCTCACTTCATGGTGGCCGGGAAGCAGAGACAGACAGGAGGCACCATACAAGAAGGCAGTTCTCCAGGTAACACTCTCAGCGACACATCTCTCCAGTCAGGCCTCACCTTCTAAAAACACATGAGCTTATCAATGGATTCACCCACTGATGAGTACAGCACCCCCATGATCTAATTACCTTCCAAAGCCCCATCTCTGACCACATGAGACTTTTGGGGGGCATTTTATGTCTAACCCATAACACAATCTGAACCTTTCATTGTACCAGCATGGAGACCACTCTTTCCAGCACTGAAGGGAGCATAGTGCATCTCTTGACCTCACTGACTTCCGGTTTCGGTTAAACACACCACTGAAAACTCCCACTTCTCAAGCTTCAACTATAAGGCAGCGTACAAGGGACTTCTGATGTTCACTCCAAAATGAGAACACCTTAAACGTGGTCCTGCTGGTCCTCATGAGGCAAAAAACTGGACTAACTGACAAGAGTTACTTTTGTTGGACTCATCAGATAATCCCAGAGCAAACCACCACCCTAAACACTGAAAAGACTGATTAACAGGGGAATCACAGTAGATAGGCATTTACCTGGAGTAGAAGCTGCAGGAATTAAAGACTAGTAGGGAAACTGAAATAATAATTTTGATGAGTTGCTGGAGGCTAACTGTGAACCAAGATGACAGTGAGAAACTTCTAGTTGTGATATCCTCAGGGGGTCCTTTATCACCTTCATAGGCTTTATGTCCAGGAACCCTAAAAGGCTGTCAAAGTAAATATCCAAGAAAGTTCCTTTTTTTTAGGTTAACATGATCACTGTGAAATATACCCAGAGGATTTGTCATAACAGAGACCTAACTCTATCAGGGAACAGATTTCGTCAGACCTTATCCCCCTTTCTCTACCTTTCTGTCTCAGAAAGGGGCATGGTGGATAGGGATCGGGGCTCCCAGGAAACAGACAGGTGCACTACAGCCATGGAAGGGAATAGGGATAAAGGAAGAAAAGGACAGAATGCTGGAGGAACACTTGTGAAGCCCAGGAATTCAGGCCCACTTAAACACTGAGGTGCACAGTTAGCACACAGTATCCACGGACTCCTCATTCATAGGTTCAACCATAACAAACAGAAAATATTTAAAAATAGTGCATCTGTACTGAGTTTTCCTTGTAATTACCTCCTAAATAATAGATATAACAACTATGTGTGCACTATTTCCACCATAACAAACATATTATGAGTATTCTAGAGATGATCTCTAGAGATAATTTAGAGTAGGGGAGAGAACTGCACGGGTTCTATGAAAATGCTACACCATTTTACACACAGGTCTTGAATATCTTCAAATTTTGGTACCCATGGGGTCCCTTGAATCCACAACTTGTGGATACCAACAGACTATAATTATAAGATTCTCGAAAGTGTCTCCTGGCCGACTCCTTGCCCATATCTGAGTAGGGCTCCAGTCTAATAAAGTAGGTTAAAGCCAAAAGAGCTGCAAGATGTAGACTGTCTCTCAGGAATTTTACTTAGGGAGGCCCATCTCAAAAGGGAGAGAAACAGGAGTATGAGAGAAGAAATTTAAGCTTCTAGCAGCTAAAGCTACAGCAAACATTAAACATAGCTCAACTCCTAGCCAGATCAATGCATATTTTCATACAGAAGGGCTATTTACCTTGGTATCTATTAACCAACACAACAGGCCTGACTTTCAAAAGAACTATTTGCACAGTGGCCATAGTTAATAATAATAGAATGTATATTTCAAAATTGCTACAAGTATAATTTTTAATGCTTTCACTATACCACAAAAGTGACTTGATGTTATGTCAACAAACTTGATCAAACCATTCTATAATATATACATGGATCGAAATATCAGATTATACCTCATAAATATAAAAATTATTGTCATTAAAAATAAATACCATTAAGGAAAATACATAAAGCATGACAGAAGAAAAAACAAAAGCAATCAAACTGACAAAGTAATCACTGGAATAATATTACATATGCCACAGATGGTGTAATCACCATATAAGGAACCTAAAATACGGTTAATATATCAATGGTCCTAATGGGAAAAGTAGATGTTATGAAGGAATAGGTGGGTAATGTAAGCAGTGAACTGCAAATAGTAAGAAAGAGTTAAATGAAAGTAATATACATGAAACATACCGCCAAAGAAATAAAGAATACTTTGGTGGTCTCATCAGCAGACCTGTCATAGCTATGGAAAAGACTGGTGAGCACATCATGATCAATGCAAACTTTGTAAACAACTGGAAAGGAAAAAATAAACATAAGGATCAAGACACCAAAAGCCATATGGAAATTACAAAATATACAACATACACATAATTCAAATATCAAAAGAAGAAGAGAAAGGAACAAATTGAAGTAGTAAATTAATGGCTAAGCCTTTTCCAAAATTAAAGACAGGAAACTACAAAACAGGAAGTTCAGAGAACACAAGGGTTAAAACAAATAAACAGAAAAATACAAAACATTTTAAAACACCACATAAACAAGTTATATCCAACTGCAGAATACCCCAAAACAGTTTCAGACAAAGCTAGGAAAATAGAGGGTGTAAATCTTAACCTTTTAGAGATGAAGACGAATTACAGCACACACACTTCTCATCAGAAAACATGCCTGGAGGAGGAGAGCACTGTGCTGTGAAATACGTGAAGCATTGAGAGAAAAGTAAAACACCAACCTGGAATTCAATATCCAGGTAAGTTATCCTTCAAAAGTGAAGGGGAAGTAGTTTCTTCTACAAATAAGCGCTAACAGAAAATGTCAAGAGCACATGTGCCCTATGAGAAATGCTGAAAGAAGGCAGAAGAAAAATAATCTGTCAGAAATGCAGATCCCATACAGGAAGGAGTACTGTAAAGAAGAAACTGAAAGTATCTTTTTTCTTTTTCTTACATATTATAAAAGATTGTTGTTTAAAGTAGTGAAGGTAACAATGTGATTATAACATAAAGAAGGTAGAACAGAGAACAGCAATATCGCAAAGGGTCAGGATAGAAGAATTAGGATTTCTCTATTTAGGTTCTTGTGCTGTACTTGAAGCAGTATGCTATATTTTTGCAGTAGATATTGCTTTGTTAAAAACATAAAGCACGAATTTTAAAGAAGCTTCCCCTTTCTTTGTAGGGCTGGAGATCAAGCCCAGAGGGTACTCTACCACTGAGCTGCGTCCCAGGTTCCCAATTTATTTTTGTATTTTGAGACAATCTCAGTAAATTGCCCAAGAGGGAGCTAAACTTGCAGTTCTCCTGTCTCAGCCTCCCACAGTGATGGCATTACAGCCATGGGCCATGGTATCTAACTTTACTTTTTTAAAAAGATATAATTTATATACTAAGAGAAATTAAGATCAAATCACATAAAATGCTCCACTGAAATCAGAGAATGCAGAAAAAAAAGGAGAGGAAACAAATAGATTCAACTAACATAAAACAATTATGAACATGGTAAGACATTAACTCATCAATAATCATGTTAAGGGTAAATGCTCTAAATTTACCAAATAAAAGACAGAGAGGCTGAGTGAGTTTAAAACAAAAAGTCCCAACTCTATGATGTGTACAAAAAACTCATCTCAAATGTAAACACTCATTAAAATGGAAAGGATGGAGAAAAATACACATTAGCATTAATTAAAATTAAATTAGAGCAGCTCTGTTAACTTCATACCAAGCAGACATCAGAACGAGGACTTTTTCAAGGGTAGATAGACTACATAATGAGAGCAGTGTTCATTCTCCAAGAAGACAAAACAATTCATAACACGTATGTAGCTAACTAAAGAACATCAACAAATATAGGGAAGAATTGAAAGAAATGAAAAGAGAAATATATGAGTTCAAAGTTTATGGAGACTTTGTCATCCCTCTCAGTAAATATATTTTCTCAGCTATGAAATGGTAGGCCCAAGATTCAAATCCGAATTTAAGAAGAATGATTTATCGACCCTCAATTTTTTTTTTTAGTTTTGTTTTATTTTCATTCTTTGAGAAAGGGTTTCACTATATAGTTCAGGCTGTCCTTGGACTCACTATGTAGCCCTGGCTGGCCTCGAACTCGCAGCAATCCTTTGGCCTCAGCCTTCCGAGTGTTGGGATTACAGGTATGCGTCACCACACCCGGCTGCCTCAACTTTCTATTTAATTAATAAACCTACACTAAAAAAGAATATGCCAACATGTGCTTGCAATTGTTTAATAAATGCTTAAGAATTTGATATAATGGTCCAAATAACCTGATTATAAACATTATATGTTCTTACAGAGATTCATAGTATTTAGCAGAGCTAAATTGAAAGGACATTTAAACTACTCAGCTCAGTCCAATACTAACTTTTCACTACAATAAAACATCTTTAGAAAGACTGGTTAACACAATGGGCCCTGTAAGGAACAAACCCAACTGCAAAACTTATTCGTATTGATTTTCACAATCTGTACCATAGCTACAAAAATAAAAACAAGTCATCCACTTGCCTTGCTAAAAATTAAGATTACTAAGGAAACGCTTCACTAAAGAAGGCCTGGGAATTGGCTTCATGATCTCTATTACCCACATTCACTGATACACAAATGCATGCTCATTCAGAGTAAGTTGAGAAAATTCATGATGCTCCTCAGGCTACCAGAACAGATCATATTATTTATAACACGATGCCCTAAGATCCTGGTGCTCTTTAGCTTTTCTTTGAAAATACACCATTTACAGTAATATGAAACATGTGTTCAACACACTCAAAGAACCCTGAAATAAAGTACTCATCAGCAGCAGTAACTCTTTTACTTTTATTCAAGCTCCAAAGTTCGTACTTTCTCAAGTCACAACCTATTTCTTGCTGGCATAGTTAAAAAAAAATAGGTGAAAATGTCTAGAGTTGTGTGATTATTTTTCCCAAATCTTGGGCATTTAAAGAAAGGACATGTGTCTAAAGTGTGGTACGAGGGCTACTTGGCAAATGTAAACACTGCCCACATCTCCTGTGTACGCTGTCCTAGCAAAATACTGTCACCAGGCTGTGGGGACTCTATTCCCAGAGACTGCCAACCAACCCAATCTGAACTTCAACTACGTCTTTCTATTTTTCATTTTGGGTGCATCCTTTGGGAAATGACTCAAGAACCTGTAGACGTGTGGCATTCTGAATCAGTAATGGCATCTGCTCTCTTAATGAGTAAAGGATCTACTTATTCAGATGGCGGTCCTCCAAATGAGGCCTTTCATGAGCTACATAATCTTGAGCTACTAGTACGAATGATTTACCTTAGCCACCAACACAGAGTATCTACTAAGAACCTACCATGAAAAAGAAATTTAGGAGTCCACAGAAGGCAAGCTCCCAAACCTCCAAAGAGCAAGGAGAACAAATACTGATTAAGTGTACAACAAAAAGATATTTATAGTCGAAATGCATTGACATTCTTTCTAATTATATTATGGCTTCAACGGCCCAGAGGGGGAAACTATCTGGTTTACAGATTTGCATCATTTTATGCTGTTAAACTGACAGCAAGAAGCATGCCTGAAATGCTTTTGTTTCACTGCAAAATCAAGCACTAAAAGACAGGCAGGGTCTTCCACTCTCCTTGACCTTCTCACCCCAGTGAAACAGGCATGCCCTGCAGTTTCCCCGGATCATGGAAAGCTAAGCTCTCAGTGCACCTTCCTCCCTTCCTTCTTTTATCTCACCACAAATGGTCAGGTAAGCTAGTGGGCCCTAGAGATCCAGTATCACTGGAGTGACTGTGAAACAAGGAGATACATTAGAGCGGGCAAGTGGGGTCACAGAAATATTTGGGACAGATTCTGTGCTGACAGGTGATTCTCAACATTGGGTTACTGCTCCCATGTATACCACTTTTCTCAAGCAATCCTGGAGTGGTGTGTACACTTTTGCTAGGTGTGGCTTTACTCCTAGGAACTTCTCAAGAGCTCTGATCACAGGGCAGAGCAAACAAAATGGTCCATATTCAGGGCTCACTTGTTCAGGCAGAACCTTCTAAATTAGGATCCAGGAAGTGGCCTCTGCACCATGGTTCACCCACAAGAAAGGACAAAGAATAGGGGAAAGAAGATTCAAGAGAGGTAATTTAATATATTGTTTACAAACAACAACGCCAACGCTTTAAGGGACAATGTGCCAGCTTCTCCGCTGATGAGTGCATCGTACCCTTAGTGAACTCTGAGAACTTGCAGAGGCTGGTGTTCGCAGGTACATTTTCTGTCTGGAAGGCAGTGAGCTGTCCTGCGTGCTGGCCCTTGATTCTCATCCATTTTGTGGAGGAGCCATGGCCTGGGTATGGATAAAGACTATAAAGCACATATGCTTTGAAAAGTCTAGAAGAGGTCATTTGCTTTGATACTTGTTCTCCTCGGCTAGCACCTGCCCCTCGATATAGGCTGCATAATGAACAGAAACTTGAACTTGGACAAGCAAGAGCCGAGTTCCTAGTGTCACTTACTATGCACTAAGTGTGTGAACTTGTACTAGCACAGCCATTCTGTTGTAAGACTCACTTTCTGCATCTGTCAAAGCGGCTGTTAAGTGGGGAAAGGGTGCTTCTGGCAGATTGACTGGAAGTGCATGCACAGAACAGGGACCCGCTTTGCACCCTGGTTACTGCACGACACTGGGTCTGCATCATCCTGCAAGATGAGGATGAGAGTGAGGATCTGGTTTAATGCTGCAGCAGGGGAACCCAGGCATGCCGACACTGAGATCTGCTAACTGGCATTTACTCTTCTTCCAAATTATGTAATCACCTTCGGAGAACGGAGCATTGCCTTTTAAAACTCTGAAAACCAGCCAGCTCTCAGACATCTCTAACATCACTGCAACAGCAGTGACATTTGCCTAATAACTTCTCTAGCTCCAACATGGCTACTGCTGACAAAGCTGTCAAAGATAAACTGTACCATATATTTTTAAAATTTTCATCCCAAATGGCTTACTGAAGCACAGCCATACCCCAATAAAATACGTTCTTATTTTGTGGCAAAGAAAGGTGGGTTTTTATTTTGCTTCAGTTGTCCTCTTCCAGTAATAATAACAATAAAGGTGATAATAATAATTGAGAGCCTTTTTGCAGCAGTGTGCTGAATTTCTCAAGAACAGCTTCAAGAACCACTCTGTTATGTTCAAACCCAAATGCTGTCCTGGTCCTTGGATGATACTAGTGGATGACTTCATGTCTCTGCCCAGTTTTTTTCAGCTAGGAAAGTTGTTGGAGAAAATGTCAGACTCCGACATCACTTTTAGAAGCAAATGAGCTCATGACTATGTGGCTGTGTGGGATGAGCAATGTCTGGAATATCCTAAAAGCACGTATGAATGAGTGGGGGAAACTGAGGACGCTCAATTTCCAGTGCTGAGCTCCTTGAGTAATCCCACACAGAGAGGAGTGGATCAAGGTTCCCAGACAGTTAGTTTGGCTTTTTTTTTTTAAGAGTTTTAAAAACTCTTAAAACTTTATTATATGCATGCACTATTTATAGCAATACACAACAAAAACACAAAACATAGCTAGAGTTCACCTATTTTTACTTCCCAAAATAATGCTTACTATCCAGACTCACAGCAGGACAAAAAGAAAACAATAAGAAAAATAATTAGAAACCCAAAAACATTTTTCCATAAAAAATTTTTAAAGTAGTGTGGTAGGGTCCCTCCCGATGTGGCGTAAACTTTTAACACTGTGATGATATCAGCCTCTGTGTGTACGTATGTGTAGTTTTGATGTAACTGTAACATAAATCATACCCACACTGTACAATGTTAATGATGTCCAACCAGAATGTAAAATGCTAGTATGTGCCCAGATAAGGGAGACAAAGACACAGAATGGTATAAAAGGTGCAACTATGCCATGTTTGGCACTCAGCGTTTGCGTAAGAGTATGATGAGTCAGTGGCAGCATGAATAAATCTGCTTCCTGGGAAAAAGGCCTTGGTGTCCTGTCTCTCTGCATGTAAATCCTGCAGTATTTCTGGAGGCTCACAGTTGTGACTTAGAGACAGTGTATTTCTCCTCTGTCACTGAAGTCTGAAGCTCAGAGTACAGGGAGATGCCATCTCGCCCGGCACCAGAGGACTGTTTGATCCACAGGGGAGGTTGGCCGCTACCAATATACCAGAACAAGAGCTCCAGATGCCCAACGGAACCCCACAGCCCAGGAGCCAGTTCAGGGAGTGTCACCCACCAGACTTGGTAAAACCCAAGTTCAACTTAACAGTTCTGCCTTTTGAAACACAGAAGGGGAGGCTGAACACCTCCCAAAGTTGCCCGAGCAAGTTTCATTGAAACTGAGACCACAGCTCTCAGGAACTGGGTGGCGGACTGGAGTACCAGACTTGTTCGATCAGTTCCACAAGGAACAAAACTGCACCCCCAAGGTGCTGGCCAGTGGTCAGTGTTGTGTGTTTGCGAGCCAATGAGACGGACAGCATGAAGGGTCTGACCTGACCACAGGACCAAGGCCAGTGTTGAGTCGTGATGCATGGTTCTGTGGCAATCCTCATACAGTAGGGGTGAAGATAGGCCCCTGGGAGCTCCGCCAGTGCTAAGAGGCACCTGAAATATCTCCCCAAGGACAGTGGCTGGAGACGGAAGGAGCGAGGATGCCATCCTTCCCATTAAAACCCTTCCCCTTCCCTCTTCCTTCTCTTACGCATGAAAGTTGTCTGTTAGAGGGAGGAAACGGGTGGAAAGCAGAGGAAACCGATGCTCCTAGAGGGTACGTTAAAGAATTTTTCCAAAGGATATTCAGGTATTATGCTGTTAAACTGGCTCCCAGAAAACTCCAGCTCTTCTATAAAATTGATTGGCTAAGGTTTGGGAAGGGAGGGCCTTCTGAGGGCTCACTTGGAAGGGAGATAATTAGCCATGTGTTCTGGGTTGTTGCAGGGAACCCTGGCCATCGTGACCAACTTCCTGCATTGACTGTTGGCATCTTGGTGCACCGGAGACTGAGCCTGGGGCTTTTGGGACAAACAGAATGGAAGATAAAGGTGCTTCCCAGGTAGAGTGTTAGGAAATCAAGGGCTTAGGGAACAAAATATCCCTGACAGTCCCTCAGACTGATGTTGAAGACTTGGGATGACAACTCACAGATGAAAAACTAAAAGAAAGCTAACATGGTAAAGTACTGTTGTTTCATTTGGCTACAAACCCCCATCCTTGCCCCATCCATCTCCTGGACCAAGCTCCGACACAACAAGAACTGGGTATGTCAACTGTAGACTGACTTTGTTAATGATAAAAGGCTGGGATCACAGGAAGAGATAGATTATACCCTGTGTTGGCAACAGGGACCAGCTGCCTTCTTTCCCTAAAAACTTGAGGACTAAACCAGAAAAGAACATTCACCTCTGGCTCCCTTCTCCACATGGGATCCCCTGGAACCGCTGCCCCCAACCTATAATCCTGACACCCCGGACAGATGGCTCCACCTCAACTGGAGCTACCACTGGCTGAGGAGGACCCAACTCCCAGGGCCGTGACCGCAGCCACGTGAGAGAAGAAAGACCCCCCTCTTTCTCACCTCAGGAGAAAATCAGGAGGGCACAACTCCCGGTACCCTGATGGAAACAGAGATCAGTCATACAGGGCTCATGCTGTAGCATGGGCACCAATCCAGAGCCACACCAAGAGCCCCTTACTACAAATCTTGGCTGATTATCAATTTACTCTTGGCTTCCAATATAAGTTGGTACTTTTTATGTAATTAATATGCTTGAAGCATTTCTCATAGATTGTAAATTCTTAAACTACAATTATAGGGCTAACATGCTCTCTTCTCTGCTTTCTGTGGGTGTTAAACTAAGAGAATTAAGTCAAGGTTACTTGAAAGTCTGTTGACAGACACTCAAATTTAAAAATGTAATAATTTGAGACCAAAGGAGAAAGAAGGAAAGTCTAATCAAAATTATAGAAAAATGACTTTAAATCGAAAGCTGGGGTAAATACAAAAAGGGGACAACTCAGACTCTTTTAACGTTTTTCTGATGGTTACCAAAAAGGCAGGGAGCTGGGGAGTGGACGAGCCCAGGGTCTGCCACCACGTGGAGGAGGAGGAAGATGCACAGCCTCTGGTTTCCTTGATACGTGATCTATTGTTAAATTAAAAGTTGATTGTTTTTTTCTCCAAAGGTTAAAAAAGAAAAGCAAAAAAAACCCCTCAAGGTTCTTTCTCCCAACTCCTGACTCTGGTTATAAGCCTACAGTAAGAAGTTTTAATCTCCCACCTCCTTACTGGTGTTAGTTTTATCTCAAGAAACATCTACACTAATTGGTCACCCCAAAAAGTTCTGATTAGTCGATTCATCAATGCACCTATGACAGATTTTTATAGCTGCAGCTCAACTTGACCAACATTTCTAGGAGTGTACTCTGATCTAAATGTAATGGTTTCTGTGTCTGTGACTTTGTTGTTTGTTGGTTTAGGGTACTATAGCAATTTTACTTTTCCTTTTATTTTTCTCTGGCTCTTTTGGCCTGCCGCATAAAAACCAGTTATCTAGGATTTTAGAAATAGCTAAGTCTACTTAAAACAGGATGAGGGTTAAGACACTTCCAAGTTGCATGGGACTTACGAATAGAAGCCTTAGAGTGTGAGCATCTAAAGGCATGTATGTCAACAACTGTGTGTCTTTCTACGTGTGAATCTCATATTTCTACGTAGGGTAGGTCACCTTATACACAAGTGGACACTTATGGTGTTAACTCAAATGCTTAATAGTAGACTAAGTTGAAACAATTGATAAGAACAAAGATATTTTAAAGATTGGTAATGTTTCCATCCACACTGTTAAATAACAAAGATAATGTCCAAAATTAATTTCAAAAATGCAATGCCTATTATTGCCTCTGGGCAATAACTCAAGAGTTCTTCCTTGGTCAAAGGTAATATATAAAATAATTTAAAATGTTAACTGTTATAATGGGTCATCTAAAGCAATAGATAAGGTAAATAAGTGGGAACACCCTGAATTTGGGGAACCCTTGGATAAAATTGCTCTCTGTGGTTGAAAGAGTAGCTTCCTCAATCAAAACCTGTCCAGTTTCTCCACTGACAGGTGGCTTGTCCAGTTTTCCCAGGGTTTTATGGTGCCACACCCCAACAGTTATTAAATAATTGATGGTTATAAATAAAAGGTTAAGCTCTCTGTGTCTAAAGCAGTAGGCTTTTCTGATTAGGATGCTCTTGGTTAAATTCGCATCTATTGGCTTTGATTAAATAAGCGCTTTGTTATTGCATATATGAGACACACTTGTGTTGGATAATAAGTTTATATGCAGTCATTAACACTGTTTCCTGAATTTATAAGAGTTCTAAAGATATCTTTAATTCTGTCAATATAGAATTGACAAGAATTCTGTATAAAACTGTTAAAAACTCTAAATTTTTCCTTAAGACTAAAAGCTAAGTAAACATATGTAAATATTTCTATAGAGCCATGATACTAATTATTGCTAATCTTGTGGCACATTAAATGATTTTATGCTCCCCATGTGAATAGGTCTTTTTAAGACACAGGACTTGAGAAAGACATCTTATCATACTGGTGATTGCCATACAACAGTTGTTCATGATGATGAACTTTTTAGCGTTTATGTTTGTGTGACTGTGATATATTGTGTTAGGATGGTTTGACGTGCCCACACAGTTGCGACAATGTCATTATAATGATTGGAAATTAGGCATCAATAACTTTAATAATCTGTAAAGTACATCTAAGCACGTTCTACTTAAATATCACTCTGGTAACAAACAGTTAAAAGATAACAAATTAGGTAAAATGTCTGAGTAGTAAATAAATCACAGAGGTGATGACCTTGTGGTTAGAATCATAGTTTTTGCTACTGAAGTTTTTGTTCCACTTTCACTGACTTTAGTTTTTACTTTATGCAAATTGTAATAAGCATGAAGGTTTTCTGAGCTTGTTAATTTTGTAGTATTTGCAATTACAGCTTAGTAATTCCAAGCACCACAAGTGGCTTTTTCAAATCCCGAGTCTTTTTTTTGTCTTGTTTTGCGGCACCGGGGATTGAACTCACAACCTTGCACTTGCCAGGCAGGCGCTTAGGCCGCTGAGCTAGATCCCCATGTTTTTGAGACAGGGTCTCACTATGCCATTCAGGCTGGCCTTGAGCTCACTTTGTAGCCCAGGCTGGTCTTGAACTCACAATGATCTGCCTGTCTCAGCCTCCCGAGTGCTGGGATTACAGGTGTGAGCCACCATGCCCGGCTCAAATCCCGAGTCTTACAGAGAGGAGTGTTGACCACATCCCTGCTTCTGTTTTCAACCCCACAACACTTGGTGTTTACAAGTAATCCTTACCCAGTCACATACCTGTTGTGGAGCAGACTCTCTCACATGGTGAAGCCATCCCAGTATGGAGGGTTCAGTGAGCATCTGGGTGTTTTCTCTACCCCAGAAGACCCTCCCTGGGCAGAATGTGTCTGCTGCAGGAGTACACGCCTTGGGGAATTCAGAGATCCTGTGCAGCTTCCCTGGTCACTCCTGCCTGTGCAGCCATGGTGGCTGCAACCAGGACTCCATGGAGCTGGACTCTACAAAGCGTGGACCTAGAGGCCCTCCCATCATGTTGTAACTTGTTGCCATGTCCTACTTGCAAATGTGGAGAGGAAGTCTCAGAGGACTTAGAAAAGTGAAGAATGTTCTTGGTCCTAGTACGCCCGTTCAGTTGCCGTGTGATAAAATTAGGAATGCTGGAAAGTCACCCTTTCCAGTTCGCCACCTGACCTGCCTGCCACTGTTCTCCCGCCCTCCATCCAAGCGGGATGCTTGAGAAAGGGAAAAGATGCCCACAGGGATCAGTCACTAGAGAACATCCAGGGTTAGCTCAGCAGTGGAGAGCAGGCTTCACAGTCTTTGTTGCAGTTTGCCTCTCTTAGCAAGACCAGGCTGGTAACCTGTCTGCACAAATTACTTCACCTGACGCGGAATAAAACACAGCACCTGCAGCACTGGGCAGGAGGAGTCCATGCAGTCATGTGCAGCAATGGTTTAGCATTTTAAATAGTCTCCAGCCAAAGTGAGAATGATAGTGGGTGAGGGAAAGGATCCCAAAACTCCACTTGGTCCTTTCTTTTTGTTCTTCGTTTTTTTAAATTAATTTTGTTTGTACTCTTTTGGTATAAATAATGATCCCATTCATCATAAAGAATTTGTACTTGTGCATAATATATCTTGAGTCTTTTTTCCCCTTCCCTTCTACTCCTTATTTACAAAAGCTTCGTTTCCATTTCTTTCTTCTATTCTCCCCCTCCATTCCCCTTCCCATTTGAACATTTTCTTCCTACTAACCAATATCTGTCATGCATCCTATCATGCATATTGATCCTTTTTACACTTCTGGTTTCTTCACAAGAGAAGCAATGTGATATTTACACATGTATATCTGTTTATTTCACTTGAAAGTGTGGTCTCAAGGTGCATCCGTTTATCTAGGAATGTCTCAAATGACTCCTTCTTTAAGGCGGGGTAGTACTTAATTGTATAGAGACCACATTTTCTTTATCCATTCATTCTTAATGGGCATCTGGGCAGTTTTTGAGATTTATTTATTACAAACCACGCTGCTATGACCACTGGCATGTATATATCACTGTGGTGTGATGCTTTTCACTCTTTTGAGAACATACCAAGGAGGTGAATAGCTGGATCAAATGGAACCTCTAGTTTTAGGTTTCTGAGAATCTCCATACTCATTTCTATACTGGTTGTACCAGTTCACACTACCACCAACAGTGGAGAAATTCACATTCCCTCCCCACAGCCCTGCCAGCATTTGTTTTTGGTTGATTTCTGATGAAATCTCAGAGTTATTTTAATTTGCATTTCTCAAATGACCAGTAATGTTAAACATTTTTTCAAATATTTACTTGGTATTTATACTTCTTCATCGGAAGAGTGTCCATCCATTTCAGATGTCCATTTTTGGATTGGGTCTTTAAATTTGAGAGGTCTGATTTTTTTCTTAGTTCTTTATATATTCTAGATATCAGTCCCTTGAGGAATAGCTGGTAAAAAATTTTTCGCATTCTGTGAGTTGTCTCTTCACTTTGTTGGTATTTTCTTTTGGCTGTGCAGAAGCTTTTTAGTATGGCAAGGTCCCAGGTGTAATATTTCCCATGGGATCAGGGTTTTGTTCATAAAGTCTTGGCCTACAGCTATCTCTTCAAAGGTTTTACTCATTTTATTTTCCAGCATGTTAAATGTTTGTTTTAATATTAGATCTTTAATCTAATTCTATCTTAGTTTAGTGCATGGGGAGAGATATGGGTCTAGGTTTAGTCTTTGGCATGTGGCAAGCCAGTTTTCGCAGCACCATTTATTAAAGTGGCTATCTTCCTTCCAGTGAAGGTATTTGGCCCCCTTGTCAAAGATCAAGTGGCTGAGTATGTTTGGAGTTGTTTCCCCACCTTCTTTTCTGTTCCATTGATCCTCAGGTCACCTGGTCCTTTCTGCTGTAGACTCCAATGCTGCTCTCACAGAAGGGATCCTAGGCAGCCTGTCCGGCCCCACCCTCCATATCTGGCAGCTCCATACCAGATGAGCAAGGCAAGGACCAATGTAGGGCCAGAAGGGCCTCCTAGGCAGGGTAAGTATAAAGACCTGGGCCCTTTTTACAATATAGAAAAACCAGCCTTTGCGTAGACAGAAGCACAAGCCGTTTTTGAGCAGTTTTGTGGTTTGAAGCTGACAGGTTGTGGTTCTGACACCTGTCCCTGAGCAGGTAGCACCATCTCTCTTAGTGCGGGTTGCCATGCCTGTGCCTACACAAGTACCCCCAGTAGCCCAAAAGACCACACCCCCAGCAACAAGCCTGATAACCAATCAATCAAGGGTTGACCTCTGCCCCACGAAACAGGACCACAGCCCCAGATTCAGCTGTGCTCCTGCTCTGCACAGAGTGGCTTTGAACCGCGTCTGCTTGCGACACCCGTGATAAAGTACTTTTGCTTTGCACTGATCTGCTCTGACTCCGTGTCAGAGAGACACAGAGAGAGAGAGAGAGATGAGACAGAGACAGAGACAGAGACAGACAGAAACCTGGCAAGGGTGAGTCTGGGGATCCCTAGACAGCTGACCCATGGGATGGTCTGGGAGAGGCCACAAAGCCAGCAATCTACAAGGACTGTGAGACAGGCAAGGGCAGAAGGTGACAAAGGCCTGTTTCACGCACAGCACAGGTCTGTCTGGTGCAGTTCCTGACGGGAAACCTGGTGCCTGGGGCACCATTTTCATTCTCACCTGCAAGTCCAGGCTGCTGGTTTGGTTGTCTCCTTGCATGCTGGAAAGCTCACTCCAGCTGCTTCTGAAACCTGCAATTCAAGAGACGCGAGAACAATGGAGACTTTGGAGTTCATGAGTCTGGTAGGCTGCGATGGTGGGAATGCCTCTCCTCTTGGAAGATGGGCTTCCTTTTGGAAGTCTCACACCTGAACATTTGCTTTAGGGGAACACGTGGTCACTGCTGGCATTCCCCAGCACCTGTTGTTTGCTCCAAAGGGGACAAAGGACTTTCAAGGAGCACTGTGTTCCTTTCCTTGAAGGGAAAAGGCTTGGGGTAGGTGGCCCCTGGCTGAGAAGCTCCACCTGGCAGATGGACCCCTTCATCTCAGCACTTGGGCAGCAAGCAGGCAGGGAACAAGGAGATTTTTCCCTTGGCTGAGTTTAGCTCAGAAGTTCCGGTTATAAAGCACCTCAATGAATCAGGGGTCTTTAGTTCTCTCTGCAGGTCTGAAAAACATTTGGCTGTACTCTGCATTTTGTACACACAAGGAGAAAACAGGAATTAGTAGCGCCTAAAAATAAACCTTAGCTGCTTTGTTTGTATCTCTGCACCAGGAGATAGGATGTCACTGGAGCCTGGGTAACCAGGCTGAATTCTGGCTTCTTGTCCTTCCTGTTCAGCGTGCCTCCCTGCCTTGAGGGGACAAAACCGATCACGAAACACAGATGGCTCCTTTCTGTCAGCACTGGGCATGTAATTTGGACTATGACCCTCCCAGGATGCCTCAAGAATCTCTTCCTGCTTCAACATTCCTCACGGACACCCTCCTGGCTGTGAGGAGCTGCAAACATGGTGAGCCAGTGCCCAACTCAAGGTCAGCAACAATGCCCTGAACTTCGGGTCACAGAACTGTCACAATGGGAAAACCTGATCATCTTAAATTGGTTTCCACTGTTCTTTGGACTGGCATCTCATCATGGCACATGCGTTTTAAAAGAGATATGAAAAGGATGCGTGTGGGACAACACTGAAGGAGAAATCAACAAACAACCAAGCTGTTCTACTATGCTCCTGGCTCCCTGCACACTGAGGGTTGTTTCGGCTCAGTAACATTTTGGAATACACGCAGTAAAAGCAACGGGCCTCGATTTCCCTTCCTCACCACGAACATGGCTCGTCCTCGGAGTGCCCCACACCAGGGAAGAATGCGTCACAGACGCCACATGCCTGAGCAGCACTGGCAGAGGGGGTATGATCGCCACAAGGATCAGAAAACAATGAATGAGTGATGTTAGTTTTAACACTCCTTCATTCTCTGCTTAGTGCTAAATGACAGTTGGTCTGACATGTCTGTCTGTGAGTTACATATCCAGGGTTCTACCCCTGCAGATTCAGCAACAGCAACTCAAAAATATTTTGACAACAGAAATTCTAGAAAGTTTCAAAAAACAAAATTTGAATTTGCCTTGTGCTGAGAACTACACTGAATCCACGGGAATGAAGCCATGGGTAGGCACTGTATTATGCATTAAAATTATGTAGAGAGAATTCAAAGTATAAGAGAAGATGCACACAGGTTATATGCAAATACTATACCGTTTTATGTAAGGGACTTAAGAATACATAGATTTTGATGTGGGAAGTGGGGAAGTCTTAGAACCCATTCATTGGAGATGAGGGATGACTCTATTTAATATCTAAGTAGCATATAAAACATCTTCCTTTTTATGATACAGAGAACATGAAAACATACTATTACCCTTGAACACAATTTCCTGAAATCCTTTAGCATGTGTTCTTAATAAATATACAGGCAGAGGTTTCATAAAGGCATCTGGGTAATTTGGAGCTGTATGAATCATGAGATTTATTTTATGTGTATGAGATTTAGTTTTACATATGCAAGTATGTGCACATTTCCATCAATTTCTGTGGGCTTTTAAAAGTCAAGACTGTTCAGATGGCTGGGTTTCAAATATAAGACTGAGAGAATAGAGGTGTAGGGCATGCTGTCTCCTAGGCGATGGTTAATGTTGGTTGTCATTTACTACCTTCAATTGTATGCACATCCTTCACATTCATGTATGTGAGGTTAACTGCTACTGTGCAGAAAAATTCCTAGTAAAACAGCAGATTACCACATATCCTTCCCTTATGAAACTTCTCTTTAACTGACGAAGGTTGTGCAGAGGGGACATCAGCCACCAGATGCTCCTTCTCACCAGCTGTGTGTAAGACAGCAATATATGATTTGCAAATATTTTCTCCTATTCTGGGGAGTTTTTAATTCTCTTATTGGTGTCCTTTGATGCAAGAAAGTTTTCAACTTGATCCAGTGTTTCCACTTTTCCTTTCTGTTGCTTGTACTTTTGGTGTCACAGGTAAGAATTCATAAGCTACTCCAAGCTCAAAGATTTACATTTATTATCTTCAAAATGTATATAGGTTGAGGCTTAAATTTAAATATGGTTTGAACCAGGGATCCTTTTGCAGATGTATATCTAGTGCTACAGGCATTTGTTGAAATGTGTATCTAGCGCTGCAGGCATTTGTTGAAATGCCTGTAATTTTCTATTGAATTATTTTGGCATCATTGTCAAGTATTAATTGACCATAAATGTATTTTTTTCCCCTTCAGGATGCTTAGTTCAGTTCCATTACTTTATATACCTACCTTTACAGCATTGCCATACTACTCTATTTCAGTAGTAAGTTTTCAAGTTAGATATGTAAGCCATTTAAGTTTGTATTTGTTTTGCAGACTTATTTTTACCATTCTGTAAATTTAAATTTCTGTATAAATTTTAGGATCAGCTTGCCAATTTCTGGAGGCAAGAGTCAGCTGGGGTTTTTATGTGGATCTATCATCACTTAAGGGAATACTACCATTTTAATATGACTGAGTAGTTCAATTCATGAACACAGGACTAGCTGGGTGGAGTAGAATTTTTATTTTTAGTTTTCTGAAAGAATTCCACACTGATTTTCATAGTGGTCGTACTGGTTTACATTCTCACCAACAATGTAGAAGGGTTCCTATTTCCCTGCAGCCTCACCAACATTAGTTATTATTCGATTTCTTGATAATAACCATTCTTTATGAAATAAGATGGAATCTCAGGGTTGCTTTACTTAGCATTTCTTTTATGGCTAATGATGCTGAACATCTTTTTCATGTAGAAGGCCACCTGTACTTCTTCTGAGAAGGTTCTATTCACTTTAGTTGTCCATTTTTGATTGAGTTTTTATATTTTGGGTGGCCTAAATTTTTTTTCAGTTCTTTATGTATTTTAGACATAAGTCCTCTGTCTGAGCATTAGCTGGTAATTTTTTCCCCACTCTGTAGGTTGTCTCTTCACTCTATTGGTTGCTTCCTGTGTTGTGCAGAAGCTTTTGGATTTGATATGACTTCATTGCTGATTCTTGATGCTATTTCCTGTGCAACTGAGATTCTGTTCAAAAAGTCCTTTCCTGTGCCTAAGTCCTCAAAAGTTTTACCTATTTTATCTTCCATCAGATTGTTTCTGTTTTAATATCCAGGTCTGTGATCCATTTTGATTTTATTTTAGTACGTGGTAAGATATATGGGTCTAGATTTAATCTTCTGCATGTGGATAGCCACTTTTCCCAGCAACGTTTATTAAAGAGGTTACCTTCCTCCAGCATGTGGTTTTTGTCTCTTTGTCAATGATCACATGACTGAATGTGCCTGGGGTTGTTTCTGCTTCCTCTGCTCCATCCCACTGATCCACATGCCTAGTTTTTGTGCCACTAACATGCTGTTTTATCACTGTGGCTTTGTAATATTACCTGGAATCGAGGATTGTGATTTCTCTTCCTTTGCCCTTGTTGCCCAGGATTGCTCTTACTATCACGGGTTTTTTCCTCTGGTTTGTCTTTTTTTAAAGAAAGCTTATTTCAATCAGCATGATGCATTTAAATTCATGCTATGCATGAGAATATCTCAGAAGTTATAAGTATTAGAACAACATTAATTATTAAGGAAAAAAGTTATTAAGGAGACAGGAAGATCGTTGTGAGTTCGAGACCAGCCTGGGCTACAAAGTGAGATCAAGTCCAGCCTGAACAGCATTAGAACATTAGTTATTAAGGAAACAAATTAGTTATTAAGTAAACCCCTCAAAAGCACAGTAAGATACAGCATCACAGCAATTAAGATGGCTATTAGTAATAAAAAGGAAAGATGGCTATTAGCAATAAAAAGGAAAAGAAGACCAAGTTTTGATGAAGATGTTGAAAAACTGTAATCCTTGTGAGCGGTTGCTAGGAATATAAAATTGTTTGGTTGCTATGGAAAATAATTTGTCTGTTTTCCAAAGAATTCAATTGAGAGTTACCATATAAATCAGATATTCTACTCTTAGATATATATTCAGCCAGGCGTGGTGGCTCATGCCTGTAATCCCAGCACTCAGGAGGCTGAGATAGGAGGATCGTTGTGAGTTTGAGACCAGCCTGGGCTACAAAGTGAGCTCAAGTCCAGCCTGAATGGCATAGTGAGACCCTGTCTCAAAAAGACAAGGGCTGGGAATTTAGCTTAGTGGCCTAAGCACCTGTCTGGCAAGCGCAAGGTCATGAGTTCAGTCCCCGGTGCTGCAAAAAAAAAAAAAAAAAAAAAAAAAAAAAAAAAAAAAAAAAAAAAATATATATATATATATATATATATATAGGAATTAAAGGCAATTTCTCAAGCAAAGCCTGGGTTTGATCACCAGGTCCAAAATCTATTAATTAACAATAATAACAAACATGCTATACAGCAAATGTCATCACCTCACTGCTGTGCATATATTGGAAAATTTGATATTTTTCATTGTTTGAAATACTTGCTTGTGCAACTTTGATAGGCAGTCAGCTTACGTAAGCAAAAGCATTCTTTTTTTATTTTAAAGAGGATAAAACAATACAAAACACAACAAAGCAAATCAGAACAGAACAATGCAAGTAACACTTGACCTCACAACAAGACAACAGGAAATCATCAGTGGCTAAAATAAGGTCTCTTGTTTTCTTTGTAATAGTTGTCCATACCTTTGTAAACAATACCATCCAACAAAACAAAGTAGTATAAAACCAATCAAAATAATAGAATGAGAGCATTATTGGACTTCAAAACAAGAAAATAGGAAATCAACAATGGCTTCCATAGTGTCTCTTGTTCCCTTCAAAATAGCTGTTCATACCCTCATACAGAGTGAAATCAAATAATAAGAAAACAGATTTAAATCAATCAAAACAAAAGAATGAAAGTATTACAGGACTTCAAGCAAAAGCATTCTACTAGGGAATTTACTACCCAAATACATTTGCATGAAGATGACGTTTACTCCTAGCTCATTCGCTTGTGTGAAGCTTTTATCCTGAGAAGATAGTTGTCTATAAAGAAAAAGATGTTACCATCACTTCAACGATCATGTTAAATCCTTCTATACATGTTTGGTAGTTTCCCTAGCTTTTATTTGTATGACAGAAAATATAGTTGTTCAATTTTGTATTGTTTCAATTTTCAAATGGAAAAATGTAAGCTTATTATATTTAACTGGAAGATATCATATACTGCAAGACAGAAACTCCACTGCACTTTCAGTTGCTTGTCAGTATCATGATCAGCATTTTCTTAATAATATCAATCTACAGCAGACACAAATTACACATCAAACTGGCACAGATATAATTGTCCTCCATGGCTCTAAAGACAAGTTTTCATTAAAAGTGTCATTATTCTCATTTATAAAAAGGTAATACAAATGAATGAATTTCATACATGTAAATTAGTTCAATAAATTTATATTTTAATGCACTGTTTTATACTTTGGGATTCCCAGTTATTTTTTATTTGATAGAATGGCTCTATAGAGCATTCTCAGTTATGACTTGAATAGATTCTTACTACTCTACCGCAAGGTTTTTTTGATTAAATTTTTTTAAAGCTGTTCCAGGAACACCGTAAAGTTTCAGCAGAAAGCACAGAGTTCTCATGCACCTCTCTCCTTCTTTCCCCTTCACAGCCTTCCCGACTACCCACAGCCCCCAAGAAAGCAGTGTGATGGTTAAATCAGTGACCCCGCTTTGACACATCATCCAGCCTTGGCCCTTGGTTTACATTAGGGCTCACGCTTGGTGTGTGCCTCATATGGATCCAAATAAATACACAATGTCATGTATCCATGATTACAGCATCAGAAAGAGCACACTTCCTGTCTTAAAAACCTTCTGTGCTCTACCTGATTGTCCCTCCCTACCTTCAACACCTGAAAAATCACTGATTTCTTTCTTGTAGCCACACTTTTGTCTCTTTCAGAAGGTCACGTAGTTGGGATCAAAAGTATGTTGTCTTTTCAGTTTGATTTCTTTTACTTAGCAATATACATTGAAGTTCCCGTTGTGTTGTTTCATTGTTCAATAGATCATTTTTTGGTGCTAAGTAACATTCAAATAGCTAGACTACCACAGTTCATTTTTCCAGTCACCTACTATTGTGGCTTATATCAGATGTCCCCCAAGAGCCTCATGTACTCAGAGATGAGGCTTCTGAAAGGTGAATGAATCATTAAGAGGCTAGGTGTGCTGTTAGGAGGTAGGGCCTAGTTGGAAGAGGCTGTCACTGAGGGCTTGACTTTGTAGAGTGGACCTCCCTCCCCAGGTCCTCCCTCACTCCCTGCTTCCTGACCACTGTGATGTGGTGCTGCTTTCCCCCTGAGGCAGACCCTGTCTCCAAGCAGCTTCTGCT